>JACXGK010000494.1:0-44214 GCA_016801125.1 Novumbra hubbsi
TGATAACGTGCGTCTACAGGGAGTGGCGGGTGATAACGTGCGTCTACAGGGAGTGGCGGGTGATAACGTGCGTCTACAGGGAGTGGCGGGTGATAACGTGCGTCTACAGGGAGGGCCCGGTGATAACGTGCGTCTACAGGGAGGATTAAATCGGCAAATGTTCCCTTTGCGGACACTTGTAAATGTGTTTAATCATGCCCATAGAGATGGAAAAAGCCCATGCTATCACAGTATTCCATCATGAGCTGCACCACAGAGGCCATTTTCCTGTTCAAGTGGTACATTTTTTGTAATGAAGGGGCTGGTCCCACCTGATAACACGGTTGATCACATGATGACCAGCCAAGTCATCAGTAGGAATAAGCCAGTGAAGTTGGAAAGCATAACCCTGTTGACAACGTGTACTGCCCCCAGTGGCCAAGTCTGCGCTGGGACTCCTCCATGTCCTCTGCTGTCACATGATTTCAATACCCACATGGGAGCTGCCTCTCCGTCTAACTTGGCCTGATCCCTGTAGGACCTTAAGAAGTACGGAGCTACGACGGTGGTAAGAGTGTGTGAGGTGACTTACGACAAGACTCCGCTGGAAAAGGATGGTATCACTGTGGTGGTGAGTATAGAACAGTGTTGCATGTCCCCGACACCTTCCTGTGAAGTGTTATTTATACACACACACACACACACACACACACACACACTCACACTTAGTCTGTTGGTGTGTGTATGTTATCAAACAAACTGTTCTATGTTCTGTGGGGAAAGAGGAGAGTTGGGTAGGGGAGGGGGTGCGGGTTCTTGGAAGAGCATCCCAGATCCTTATATGCACTTAAACGGACGCGTGCATATGTAAATACGGACACCGAGAACAGCCACCCCCTTTTAAAGACTCACTTGGGTCACCCTTAAACATGCACGTACACACACACACACAGCTTGTACCAGTATCTGAATTCGAGCTGGAAGACACGTGTTTCTGATTACTCGTACGTCAATGTTCCGTCGTTGCCATGGCAGCTACAGAGCCTGGTTATTCTGAACCAGGCTTCCAGTGTGTTTTTCCCCTTTCTTTTTCTCTCAGACAGAAAGAGGGGGGGGGAAGGGGGGGAGAACAGTCCTCGGTTGTAGAAAGAGACATTTAAGAGGGCGTGTTGTTACTCAAGCACAAGACCCTGAATTGCTGTTTATGTGAATACTTCCTACCGAAGTGTTGTGAAACATTGGGGTTCATGGCAGTTAAACAATAGATCTCCCAAGTACAGAGAACATTCAGTGCCTGTGGGGACGTCAAGGCAGAATCTTAAACTTGTTGTTAATTAAGCCATCAGCTGTCCATCTGGCCAGGGCAGGGCAGAGTGAAAGGCCTGCACTACATCAGCTTAGCTGTGCTGACTGTTGCAAGTGTCGAATTACCAGAGGTTTTAACCAGAGGTGCCACATCACAGGAAGTCTGGGTATGTCTTAAGTAGCTGAATCTGTCATTCCTACATCGTCTTTCTGGTTCCAATGGCAAGCTAATTCAGCCAAAACCATGCAGAAACTGACGTGTACTAACTCTGCGTGTGCTTTATTAGTGGCTCGGTGCACTGGGACATCAGTGCATAACCGACCATGCAAAAGAACCAAAACCCCCAAAATAAAAGATGCGGTTGTTGTGGTGGCAGCAGCCCCAGCTGTGTGCTACAGATTGTGTGGATGGGTGGGTGGGTGTTTGGGTGGGTGAGCTGAGCTGCGTCCAGGGGTGTGGGGAGGTTATGTCTGTCTACTCCCAGCCCCAAAAACCCACTCCGTTCATTCTGATGAGGCGTTGCTGTGTGCCCGTAAATGGCAGATTACCGCTGAATCTAAATTGGTGGCTGTTTGACAATGTTCTCGTTCTAGTAACCGTTTGTGCTTGTACAGGGTTGGGTGTGTGTAATGTCAGTCTGCGTGTGTGTCTGTCCGTCGTAGCATCTGGGATTTGTTGCAGCTACGTGGAACGGCTGGTAAGAGGCGTGAGTCAGAGCTGCGTGGTAATTGCCGCTGTGCCGCCAGCCAAGCTCGTTGCCCTGCCGGGACGCCGAGGGGCTGTGGACGTTCGTCTCCCAAACCCCCCCCCCCCGGTCCATTATAATCCACGACATGTCGGAGTTCTGCTGTGACCAAGCCTCTTATCAGTAACGGCCTGGATTCCCAAACATACGTGATCTTGAAACCCCCTGCCCCAAGCTCATTGGTCAGTGGCCGTACGTGTGTTTTGTACATTTATGTGCCCCGATATGCGTCCGTGGCGGTGTTCTGGCCCCGGGCGTCTGTGCTCAACCCAGTCTGGCGCTGATGCGAAGCATGTGTGACTTGCACTTGGCCGAAGATACAAGGACGTTGTTGTACGAGAAGCAGGGAACACGGCAAAAACAAAAAGTGCCTCGCAGTCATCAAAACCCCAACCGAACCCATGTGTCTGAGATTACAAATGACACTAGCTCTCAGCGGTAGCATCTTGTTCTAGTTATGTATCGAACTCTCATCCTGTCACTTCCTCTCTCTGCCCCCCCCCCCACCACCAGGACTGGCAGTTTGACGACGGTGCTCCTCCTCCATCCAAGGTGGTGGAGGACTGGCTGAGTCTGCTGCGATCCCGGTTCCTGGAGGACCCAGGGTGCTGCGTGGCTGTTCACTGTGTGGCCGGACTGGGCAGGTGAGGGTGGCCCGTCCTGCCCTGGGGTGGTGGGTTCAAATACTATTGTCTGCGGGCCCGCAATGGCAAAGTCTCATTGGGTGCCGGTGTTCGGGATGATGGGTTGGGTGTTTGCCCAACGCCGCTCATAACCAGATCAGCGTATTTAAACTATGTCAACTAGCTATCACGAGAAGCACACAGTCATGGGGGGGGGGGGGATTGTTTGGTTGCCTTCTTTATTGCTTGCACACTACACAGGGAAGACTGCCATTTGGGTGGGGACACACACTCGTTTCATCGTTCGTTAATCTTCGGGATGAAGAGAGGCCAGCTAAGACCGATAATGAAAAGGAAGTATCCTTTCAGCTAAGAACCCTCCATGCAGTCAGAGCCTGAATCCAGATCTGTTTGTGCTAGCTAGCATGACCAGTGACCATTGTGGTTTGGCTAGAAATCACCAACAGATGTGGCTTGACGCTAACCACCGTGACTGAACCTGTATCAATACCCGGACACCCCCCTCTCAGTCCCTCTTGTGAGCGCTCGCCATCCTAGTAATTGACCAATGGCAACACTAGTGCTAGGTTCACAAAATGCAGGCCCGTCAACTTTCTTTTCTAACCACCGGTCTTTCGAGCTGATGGGTAAATAAATCGGACAAGAAGACAGAAATACAATTAGCGGAAACCAGATCAGAATCGGGGCTGCCTGTGTAGCCCATCAGGCCCACTGGTGCCCTCAAGCTGCGGCGAAGCCAGTAATCTCTCCATATTACTGGAGGCACAGGAGGTGAAATGTGCAGGACCCAACAGGAAGGAGAGATTCTGAGGCATTTGTGGATGTATTATTTTTTGGGTCCTCTCATCAACTCTACCCCGTGTACACTGGACTCTTGTAAAAACCTTTAGGGATCAGGTCCAGTAGGAGGCCAGAGCTGGGGGCATTACCCTACAGTTGACTCTACGGTTCCAGCCCGTTTCAAGTTATGGTTATATAGGGCTTTACCCAACAACCCAGCGTCAGACGAACAGTAACCAGAGAGCCCTAAGTAGTCTGCAGCAGAGATGGGACAACGTTCCCTCCCTTCTTTTAGATGCTTTGGGGGGGCCAGAACTGGCTGTTGTAGCTAGCAAATGCCCAGCTTGGACAGTCATTTCTGAACATACAGTATAACTGCATGATACCGGTAAACGAATAAATACAAACCGTTAGGCTGCTGCTATTCATCTTAAACAGCATGACACACACACACACACACACACACTGTGTAGCTGCTTTGGGAACCACACACTACACACAAAATGTAGCAGAAGGGCAATGAAACAGTGGTGTGTGGGGAGGGGCCCCCCACCCTAGGCGGTCTGTTTTGGGGGCGGTGAAACCCTATCTCTGACGCACGTCTCCCTTCTCCCCGAGGAGCTAGCCTCAGCTCTTGAAAGGATGCCAATGTTTTCTTGGACCGACGTATTTATTTTCATACGTTTTGGTTGGGAAAGACTCTTTCAGCACTTGTACCCTTTTTCTCACCCTTTTTCTTAGTGAGGGGAGACTTACTAAAAGGGGTTTTGCAAGCTTCTGTTTAGGCAAACTGTATTGGATGTGTGTATCTAACACTAAAAACCTTGATGGCTCCAGAATGATGTTTTGAAACTTTCGCAGTACCCTCTGTTCTTGGTGATTCTGCGAATTGCCAAATTTATGTGGCAACTTCAGGCATGTTCATCCCCTTCTTGTCATTCTAGAAGACCCAAAACGTTTGGTTCATGGCAGAACGCGCACTTTTCCCTTGACCGTATTAGGAAGCAGTGTAGCGCTAAAGCTTTTGTGGATTAAGTGGGTTTCTGAGGGTGGAAGCTTGTCGAGCTGAGAGCACATGGCTCGGTCCGTTTTCAGACATGGCGCTTGATTGTCAGCGCATAATAGGGGTTTAACGGTACACAAAGTATTTTCGTAGGTTTGCTAGGATTTCGGTACGGTGGTAAAAAAATATTATTGAAGTTATAATCTTTGCCCGTGGCCACTGTAGTTGGGTAGAAAGCAGTCGTTTTCCCAAACGGTAGACTTGTATGATACGGGTGGATTCTCTCCTCAAGCTCTGACTTGACGTTTGCGGTCGCCATATTTATTTACGAGGCTGCTAGGCTACATCCGTTGCTAAGTTACGGCTCCAAGATCCGCCTCCGGAGGGAAATTCGGAGTTTCGAATTTAGATCCGCTCACAAGAAAGTAACTTTTGTAGTTTTAACGCAATCATATCAATTCGTGTTCCGTTAGTTCCCTAGTGTATAGGGTCCGAGGAGAAACCAACAACTCCGACCTCCCTGTCAGTAGCTTTTGATGTTTTAGTTAAGGTCACCACTAAACATAGCTTGTCTAACATACCCTGGTTTTCATATTCAGTAGGACTCAATTGCGTTATTCCGGCAGCCTATTCTGTTCTGTAAAGCTAGCACATTGTATAGCTAGCACAGTGGGTTTAAGTTATTCTCTGTAGCACCCAGACAGTGTTCAGGCTTGACGGCCTCTGTGGCTGCTTTGGGACCTTTTAGTTTCCTACGGTAAAAAAAGTTACCTTTGAAGGAATAATATAACTCTGAATGCAGTACTTGTCCTGTCTTGGCAGAGCTCCAGTGTTGGTTGCGTTGGCACTGATTGAAAGTGGGATGAAGTATGAGGATGCGATCCAGTTCATCAGACAGTGAGTATCTCTCCCTGTTCTCACCCTCCGTCTGTTAAACTATTGCCTGATCCTTTACTGCAGTCATGTTCTAACACTTGTTACATAAAAGCATTTGTTGTGATGACCAATCGGGTCATTCCCACCAATTTCACCCATGAGTATTCTGAAAAGTAGTATGTCCTGAAGAGCAGCACTTCCTTATGATTTAAGATGTATTTGGGGTCTGCACATATACATTAATAATTGAAGTAGAGGGTTGGCAGAGGGTTTTTCAGATGTGTGGGAATAAGAGGGACTGTGTAAAAAAAAAAAAAAAAAATGAATACAGAGATTTCATGAAACATATTAGATATTCCTATAGAACAACAGTACACCCAAAGAACTCAGTAAATTATCAAATCGATTGACTCAATGTTTTTTTCTTAATGTTTGAATTGGTCTTTGGGAAACCCATAGATAAACTTACAGTGATAAATGTGCACACTTTTTTTTTTCTATTTCAGCTGTTAGGGTGGGTAATGGATTGAAATTAACATTAATTATGGACATAATGGTAACTTAACTGTAACAGTCTGATTGTACAATGGGCCATAAACATACATAATCTCTGGAACTTCACAGGAAATATATTATATATATACAGCAATGCTCCATGCTCTTGATCATATATATATATATATATATATATATATTAAATGTAATATTAAATGTAATATTTCATAGTGAAATGTATCTGTGTGGTTTAGTGACCACATTATTTGAGGACATGACGTTGTTCAGGAGGGTTCTGAGCTCTATACACCATAATATTTCGATATTGCTCGTCCTCCAGGAAGCGCAGAGGGGCAATCAACAGCAAGCAGCTGACCTACCTGGAGAAGTACAGACCCAAACAGAGACTGCGCTACAAAGACCCGCACATCTTCAAGAACAAGTGCTGCATCATGTAGACCGGTGACCCCCACCCCAGCCAATCAACTGCCTGACACAGACCAATCAGAACCGTATGGAATGCGGAAACGGACGGACGAGGCCACGGCCGATGCGCTTTGTGGAAGAACTCCCGAAACTTCTGAGATTATGAATCTTCTGTCTACACCGAGCTGTTTGACTAGGACAACAATGCGTCTCCCTGGAGACTGTTCTCTTACTTACAGGGCCAATGGATCCGTTCAGCTTTTTGGATGTGACTTTGTATCAAAGAGCCAGGAGGAGGAAGCTGGGAGTGGATGGTGGGTGTGAGCAACACCAGTAATTAGAGAGCGCCTCACCGCAAATGACTTGATTTGCTGAGGACTTGGTCGCGGTGCCTCTAACACTCCTAGCTACCAAATGGCAGCGATGTCTCAAATTGTCGCCTCAAATGAATTTGAAACCTATGTGAATGATTATCTTCGTGTGCCTGGGTAACCTTATTCCCCTCAGACTACGGCAGGGGAACTGGTTAACCATATTCCCCTCAGACTACGGCAGGGGAACGGGTTAACCTTATTCCCCTCAGACTACGGCAGGGGAACTGGTTAACCTTATTCCCCTCAGACTACGGCAGGGGAACGGGTTAACCTTATTCCCCTCAGACTACGGCAAGGGGAACTGCGTCGCCTTTCAGATCAGTTCCCTGAAAATGTGTTTACTGTAATATCTGTCATGATGCCACTTTTTAGCTTTAATATCTGTGTGTGTTTGCGGATGAGAGCCGGGGATGGGATGCTGGGGACCGTATGAACAGTGTAACTGACATTGTAGACCAGGCAGGACTGTTCCCTCACTGGCCTGTGGTGGCGTGAATGGCTGTAAAGGAACGGAGTGGGCAAACGTGGCCCCTGGGTGCTGGTCTTGGGTCAGTTTTGCCTTATTTGAACAGATAGGGAGGGAAGACAGCCCTCGTGGGTGGATGTTACCCTTCAAGACCCGTCCCTCTTTCTGTTCCTTCCCTGTGCTTTGTTATATGGAAGCTGTACGCAGTCCAGTCACGTGGATGACGTTTTCTGAGTTGAACTGTAAGGCCAGTGTGGCCCGTCAAAAGCACTTTTCCTTTGGTTTTCCCCCCACTCGCCCATATTGGCCTCGCTGGTTAGGCCGGTACACAAGAGTGAATGCGCATCACAAGTTGCTGTTTTCCAAGGCTACTAGCCCAGCTCCTATCAGGTGAATTATTGTACAGTTAATTAACACCTTAGCAGACAGAGACGGTCAGAGCTATGCCTGTTGACTACATCTAAATCCCCTTTCTGCCTTCTGAAGAATCTACTTTCAATTGAATAGAAATAAAGTTTGTTTCTGTCATATTGCTCGTTCCTGATGGTTTGGTGTAATGATTAATATACCTAATATATACCTGTGTGATTATATAAATGTGGAGAAATATGAAGCTGTATGAGTCATCCAGAATTTACATTTTTAGTCGCTACTTTAAGTTACCCTTTATTGGAGCAATGCTGCCACCCGCAGGCCATACAGAGTTACTACAATATGCTAATTAAAATAATCTTGGCGGATCAATTGGACCATAAAGTAATTTACAATAGTGTGCATGCTTCGGCAAGCCATACTACTATTATCTAATTCACGTTTTTGTGGAAAAAACATAGCCACACTGACTCCTACGGCTCTTGTACTATGGAGACATGACCGGAATCAAAATATGCGTCTCGGTTCCATTTGCGTGGAAAGAAAACAAAGCCACACTAAACGCCGGTTCCTTAGCCGGTTAAACTTCCCAGAAAGAGGCCGTGCAAAGGGCGACTGGTTCTGAACTTTGCAATTAATGCTAGCTAGCTACAGTGCCGTTCAGGCAGTGACAATAACAGGGCACTGACTTCGACCATAAGACTTACTTGGTCAAAGGTACGGCTGAAGCTAGTTTGCTACCTTTTTATGCGGACAGATAGCGGTGTTAACTTACCGCCAGTCCACAGCTGGTGCACATTGCAATTTCCACAGAAATGTTACCTTTTTTTGTGTGTATAATACCATGGTGTGTTAACGATATTATAGAACAGTTATTTGGCCAAGTAGACGGCAACAGTCAATCAAGTGTAAACATGGTATTTCATCACCTTGTCTGCCAGGCTGTTTCTAACAATTAGGTAAATGACGAATCACCTGGGTAGTCACATCTAGGGTTGAAGAGACCCTACATACAGCACGATAGGTCTCCAGAAACAGGGTTGGGAGGCCTCGCCCTGCCACTTACTTGATAAGCATAATCAACCTATCCTTATGTCTTTAACTGGAATCAGCAGTTTTGAGTGCTGAGGCAAAACCAAAATGTGCACACACACTGGTCTCCCCAGGACCAGGAAACACTCTCCTAGTGAAATCTAGGTGGGTGTTGTGCTAGTGAAAGGTCGCCTGTATCAAATGAACCGAAAGACTCACCTCGTAGAACTACCCTCAGCTGTATCTATGTAATAGATCAGTCTGCTGCTGTTGAACGCACCCAGTTGAGGGAGCCACCACAACCGCTAATTCAGTTTCTTAGGCTGGTCCACCTGGGTAACGCTTAGTAAGCCAATAAAGATAACTTTTAAAAAGACAATTAAGGGCCTTCCATCTCTACATATTCTACAGTTTGTACTGGGGCCAAACCAACTGTAAGTCCCTCACTAACATGAATTAACCCAACAATAACTGCTGAGTAGCATGTGGAACCAATGGCTGAAAGCAACAGACATGTTGGTTTCTGCAGTGACCGGCTCAGCACCAGAATGAAGCGGTCACTCACGGCTGAATACCATGTGGATTTCAAAGGGATCTCTACAGCCGAAACAAGCAGAATGTTAAAGAGGCAACCCATCCAGTCTGACAAGGACAAACAATATTATTTTTGTTATTTAGAAATCAGTCCGATCAAAGACAGAGATACAAACACAAGCTTGTGGGCGATCTGTTATAAAGCTAACTGGAATGTTTCCGTGGTCTCCACTTATCCATTTTAGCTTAAACAAGTCATGCAATGAGTGAGGTAAAAAACACCATGGACTTATTGGATACATTTTATAAACACAGTCAGATATTTGTCACCGTAACTCTTGTACAAAATATTTGTTCAACGAGCCTCAAATAGCCACAACTAAATAACAAGCATAACCACTGCAAAACTGCCTTGTGATAAAACAAGAGGATGAAGGGGAAAAGGACTACCCTGGGGGACGCTTTGCTAGGGAGGGAAATGTTCAAAATAAGAGGAACAAAAGAAAATAAACTTAAATAAAGAGCGGTACAAGAAGAAGCCTGTTGGTCATCATGAACAACCACTAACTGTTATTAGAAAATAAACATTAGAAACTCAAGACAAATGACCATCGCCAATAAAACAACCTCTGACCCATATAAAACTTCAAACAAACTTGTACTTTAGGGACATATAAAATAAATTTTATTATCCATTTTTGCTTAATTTCTACATTGTAGTTGCATTTCTAGACACCGTCATCATGAAAGAACGCAGCTACAGTTTCTATCCGGACACACGTAATGGTTCTCTGTCGTCCTGCGCCCCCGGATCTCAACATAGAATTATTGTGCAGAAAAAGAAAAGGGGAACCGAGTATCTTTTTTTTCTCTCTCTGTTATTATACTCAACATAAAAATGGTTGCTGGCCCGGCCAGACAGGGGCAGCGGGTACATCCCGTGCCCCAGGCTGACAGCACCGTTCAGGGCTGGACCCCAGCGGTGGCTGGGACCTGAGTGGCCAGAGCACTGGGGGATGAGATCACCGGAGATCCAGCCACATTAGCCAGGGGCTGTGACGAGGACATGGAGGTGATGCCTGGGGAGGAGGAAGAAAAGGGAAAAACATGGAGGGAGAGGCTGGGGTTAGGATAAAAAGATGGCGGCAAGGCCTAAACACATCAGAGGACTCTTGTACTGTTGAGCCTTGCAGACACCCGTTATCGTTACATCCCGTGGATGAGTTACAGAGACGCGTTATCGTTACATCCCCGTGGGTGAGTTACATACACGCGTTATCGTTACATCCCGTGGGTGAGTTACAGACACGCGTTATCATTACATCCCGTGGGTGAGTTACATACACGTGTTATCGTTACATCCCGTGGGTGAGTTACAGACACGCGTTATCGTTACATCCCGTGGATGAGTTACAGACACCCGTTATCATTAAATCCCATGGGTGAGTAACAGACACGTGTTATCGTTACATCCCGTGGGTGAGTTACAGAGACGCGTTATCATTACATCCCGTGGGTGAGTTACAGAGACGCGTTATCGTTACATCCCGTGGGTGAGTTACAGAGACGCGTTATCATTACATCCCGTGGGTGAGTTACATACACGCGTTATCGTTACAGCCCGTGGGTGAGTTACAGACACGCGTTATCATTAAATCCCGTGGGTGAGTTACAGGCACCCGGTATCATTAAATCCCGTGGGTGAGTTACATACACGCGTTATCGTTACATCCCGTGGGTGAGTTACAGACACCCCTTATCGTTACATCCCATGGGTGAGTTACAGACACGCGTTATCATTAAATCCCATGGGTGAGTACCAGACACGCGTTATTGTTACATCCCGTGGGTGAGTTACCTGTCATCATACTGGAAGAGCTGACCGGGGTGGAGCCTGTAGACAGCCCTGACGTGGAGCCCATCCTGGCCTGGTCTTTGACAATAGGGTCTTGAAGACAGAAGACACCAGTATTAATGGCCAACCAGAAAACACCACAAACGTACCATATGACAATCCCTGCCTCCAAAGGCGGTACCGCTGAAGCACCGCAGGGCTGTCTCCTCTACGGTGTGTGTGTGTATGTAAATGAAGAGCAGCTTACAGAAGTAGGGGTGGTCCATGGCGTCTCATCTACGGTGTGTGTGTGTGTGTAAATGAAGAGCAGCTTACAGAAGTAGGGGTGGTCCATGGCGTCTCATCTACGGTGTGTGTGTGTGTGTAAATGAAGAGCAGCTTACAGAAGTAGGGGTGGTCCATGGCGTCTCATCTACGGTGTGTGTGTGTGTGTGTAAATGAAGAGCAGCTTACAGAAGTAGGGGTGGTCCATGGCTTCCCGGGCTGTCAGGCGGGCGTGGTGGTCGTAGCGTAGCAGCTTGTCCAGAAAATCCAATGCCTCTGTGCTGACCAGGTGCTGGTTCTCACTGTGCACGAACCTCTCCCACCGCTTACGGGAGTGCCTGGGAAACAGACCGCTTGTTACCGGGAGAATGTCCCTCTGGGAAACAGACCGCTTGTTACCGGGAGAATGTCCCTCTGGGAAACAGACCGCTTGTTACCGGGAGAATGTCCCCCTGGGAAACAGACCGCTTGTTACCGGGAGAATGTCCCTCTGGGAAACAGACCGCTTGTTACCGGGAGAATGTCCCTCTGGGAAACAGACCGCTTGTTACCGGGAGAATGTCCCTCTGGGAAACAGACCGCTTGTTACCGGGAGAATGTCCCCCTGGGAAACAGACTGCACGTGAACGACAGAATGTCCCTCTGGGAAACAGACTGCACGTGAACGACAGAATGTCTCTCGGGGAAAGACGGAACATTCGTGGTCACGAGGTGCTTTGTAAAAGACAGAGCTTGTCGCCGACATACAAATTACGCCTGATCCTGCACAACTGGGCAGCTTTCAGACAGATGGGAAGAACCCTTTAAAACCACTGGGCAGCTTTCAGACACAGACAGATTTTAAACAACTTTCAGGGTGTGGGACCAACCTACCTGCCCAGGATGTCATTGAAGCGTGGATCCAACTCAATGTTGTATTTGTCAATGTAGTCATATAGGTCTTCTGTACCCAGGACTTTAGCAATCCGTACTAGCTGCAAAACATGACGTGCATTAAACACCAGGGGGCAGCATAGGTTTTACATACATTACATCCTTGGTGTATGAAGCAGTATATTCTCCCTGGACATTGATGTGTAACAGACAAAGTAATATTCCATCTTCTTGTTTTGTATAGCCAGCCAGCTTAGTACTAAAACACCTCTGGTAAATATTCGTTGTAAAAACAAAAGGAGTAAAATGTTGACGGATATGATTGGTTTGGGCAGTCATCTGAACGCTCACCTGGTCATAGTTGTCGTGACCGTGGAAGAAGGGCTCCTTCCTGAAGATCATACTGGCCAACATGCACCCTAAACTCCACATGTCTAAACTGTAGTCATACATCTACAGGGGACACACGTCAACAGGGGACACACAAAATGGTTCAAGGAAAAGGCCACAAGAGTGTAATGGTGAAACGGTGGGTTAAGATTAACCTTTAAATCTCCTGGATTTAACTCATTCTAAAATGGAAAATCAGGTGATCTTTTCAAGGTAAAGAAGAAAGGGGAGATTCAAAACGAACGACGGACCTGGTAGTCAACCAGAAGCTCTGGACCCTTAAAGTACCGGGACGCCACCCGTACATTGTATTCTTGAGCTGGGTGGTAGAACTCTGCCAAACCCCAGTCTATAAGGCGAAGCTAGGAAACGAAGAGCAGAAACACACAATGGGACCTTCACTTAAGCATAGGAAAAAAACACAGATTAATTATACTACTACACCTCCTTAGTCACCATGGGGAGACATTTTAATATAAAGACAGTTTACCTTTCTTCATCAAATAAACCGAAATTGTCTTACCACAACAAATCAACTAGAACTACATTATCAGCGAAATGAAAGACTAAACAAACCTCATTCGGAATGGTTGGGCAGAAGTCTACTGTGATAGTTAAACATCCACACACTCAGCAATGACTGGCTGAATGCCTTGTATGTAACAATTGGACCAATCACAGGTGAAACAGGGTGCTTTGTGAGCCTACTAACAGCCAAGGCCACACACTTTCTGGGTAATACTCCGCCCACACACCACAGATCACCCAATTAGCACCGGTGAAGGAGAGAGTGAAAATTAAAGCAATTGGCTGGTACCTTTCTGTGTTCGTGGTCAATCATGACGTTGTGTGGCTTGACGTCTCTGTGCATGATTCCCATACTGTGGCAGTAGTCTAGGGCCTGGAACAAAAAAGAGAAACAGCTGAGAGCTGTCTCAAGTTCATCGGGACACACCGTATCAAAACCTTAATCGGAGATTAACATACAAACATACAAAAGAGCCTGTCATTTGAAGCGCCAAATGAAGCGCCTCCTTGCTTCGTCCTTGGTGACGTATTAATAAAATGTTCTTTGCCACCATCAGTCTAACCCTAAACACACAAGGCAACACAGCATTTGAACTGACTTCATAACCTAGTTTTCCACACAGCCTCCTCCACGCTGCTTCGGGTGACACACGAGCCTCTGTCCCCAACTGGGGACACTTCATTATACTATTCCAGAGGCAAACAATGGAACAGGATTCTTCCACACTTAATCCCATCCGATTATTAACCAAGGCTGTGAAAGAGCTGGGGAAGTCACCGGGGCAGATGCTCTACTTTGCCAGTGTGTTAGGGAGTCCCCAGTGATTTGGCTTAACACATGGTATTACTGCAGATTCACTGAAGGCCTCTGATGGGTTTGACTGTAGCAGAACAGCCAATCACACTGAACCCAGGAAATCAGGTATTTTTTTTAATTATATGTCAGGTGTTGCTTGAGAAAGTGCAAATTACGCAAAACATTACAGTGCAATCTGAATAACACACTGACCAAGCCGTGTTGTTTTCTTGTAGCTCAATTCAGGGGGAGGCAGGAGCTGGGGTGTGGCCGGGGCGGGGGTGTGGCCAGGGCAGGGGTGTGGCCAGGGCAGGGGTGTGGCCGGGGCGTGGCCGGGGCATTACATCTAAATCTCTAACCAAGCTCAAGGCCAACTCCTAACATCGCCATGTCATCGCATGTCCGCTACAACACGATGGCACATGCCCTATATCCTGTCTCGGTTCAGGCACCTCTGGTCCTTAGCCTAGCTGCTAGGCTGCTCAGACCCGGCCTCTGCTAAACCCCGTCTAAACTGTTCCGTCAGGCCTGAATGTGGGAAACAACATCCCCTTGAAACTAGGACAAAAGGTTTTTGTCCCTAGGTCCCACCAACCCTCTGGTCCTCTCACACGGACTTCGCTAATAGTACACACATTTTACTCAAGTAGCTACTACTGGGTTGTGTGGTTGGCTTAATGGGATGTTTAAAACGAATGCGCCAACTGTAAGCCGCTAAGCAACAAGAAAAACTAAATGAAATTTAAAGTCCTTACCTTTAAGATCTCGTACATGTAGAACCGTATGTCGTAGTCCGATAGCGTCTGATACAATTGCTGGAAGAAGGCGAGACATTTTACCAGAATATCAATCAGAGGTACAGTATATTACACGGTACAAGCTAAGGCCTTCAAATTGAACAGAGTCAAATAAAAGCGATGCTACTTACCTTAAAGTCTGTGTTGTTAACATGTTCAAAAACCAGGGCTGGAGTCCGAGACTGCAAGGATAGAACATCGGGTATCTTCAAATGTGTATTTACAACAAACTTGAAACAGACATGCTTGTTAAAAAGCATGCTTGTTTGTTGGCAGATGCATACCAGATTCAGATGGACTTTCAGCGAGAGCGGCACCCAAAATGTAATTTCATAAGTACGGAGCAGAGTGATGACATGTATTACTGGTAGGTAGAAAAAAACTGACCACTGGATCCTTGACGATGTCTAGAAGTGTAATGATGTTAGGACCACCACGCAGGTTTTCTAGAATCTTGATTTCTCGCTTGATTTTCTTCTTCTTCACCGGCTGTTGGGCACAGAGGGAGAGGGACACTGGCACAGTGAGTAAGGATGGCACTGCCGTAAGATGCTGTGCAGTAAAAATGGCCCAGCGGGTCTCATCCAAGCAGATGAAGTATTTTGGCCAGACCAAAGACAAATGGCCATGTAGATACCAGCCTCCTATATAAGCCAACGCACTGTCGTGACAGAGGAGCCTGTGGTCCAGCTGCGATGTGTATCCCCAGCGGAGACGGGCTTCAATCCCTATCTTATTATTACCGGCTTGCCCTCTGTTTTCAACGGTTTTGCTGAAGTTTCAGAACTACTGAAACAAGTTCGCGTCAGAGTAGAAAATAGTCAAGGTGGTGAAGAACGGGTGCCAGTACCTTGAGTATTTTGACGACTACTTTTTCGTTGTTTGTTATGTTAATGGCTTCAAACACTTCGCTGTATTTGCCCCGGCCGAGCTTTCGCACCAGCTGATAATCATCTTGATTCCTGAAGGGCAGACAAGCAGGAAAGACTAAGAGTATAATTTACAACCAGTTTAAGAGACATTCCTCCGACAGATGAACCAATATACATGACAGTAAATATTACTGGCCAAAAATGAAGTAACCAGAAGTTCTGGAAGGTTAAAGAGCACACTGCATCCCTGATTCAACCTGTCAGAAAGACATGATTGTTCTACTTTCTACACATTCTTGAACATTGGAATTCCACACCTTTGTGCATTGCAAAGCTGCACTTTGCCCAGATAAGAAGCCCAACGTAGATCAACCTCTGTTATTGCGTGTGTGTGTGTGATACTTGAAGGGGTTTGGGTGCGGCCCGTTCAGCTCACCCCCATTCAACCACGTGTGACTCGTAATCCCAGTACTCCCGAGGTCTCTGGGTGTTCACGTCGGGGTAAACCCGGGATCGACTGGTAACCGGGCCAGACATGTTCAGCTGGACGCAAAGGCTCTCTCCTCAGGACCTGCGGGCTGGCCAGGGAACATTGAAATGCATGAAACAGAGACAGGAACACACAGACAAGTTCTTCTCAGTGCATGAGAAATAAGATTACCTTTGAGTCCTGATCCCATACATTTCATTGCACACATCCACTACAATGTTAAAATGACTCAAGAGGGTTTCTGAGACCGTCTGCACATTCATGGTAAACAGTCATAACGTGGGAGTTTGGCAGCCTAACTCCTAACACGGATGAATTCATTGGCAAAGGGACAATAGGCAAAAAGATATGGCCTGCAGATAAACACAGGCATTTTTAATGCCATACTTAGCAACTGAATCAATACATTGTGCTCCTCAACCAAAGAAAATACGTTACAGCCTTTCCCAAGGTTTGTTGCTAGTATAGTGACTCTGTGCCACATGAAGGACTTGTGCTCTTAAAAACACCAGACAGCCATCGTGTTTTAGACATTCTGGCCAGCCAATCCATAATAGTGGTAATAGATCGTCCGTAGCAGGACTAGATACCAAATCCCTTCACATTGTAAGATGCTCGTCCAATTTCTGGCAGCTTGCCATTTTTCCGCTAGTACACATTAGTAATTATTGTATTACAAATCATACAAGCAACAAGAAGTGAAACAAACAAGAGGTTAAAGGTCAAAGCTTTACTTCATCAAATTAGAGCTTTTGGATAAAGTTAAAGACACAGCGGAGAAATAAAATGTAGGCTATTCCTCATCAC
Organism: Novumbra hubbsi; assembly: GCA_016801125.1. NCBI lineage: Eukaryota > Metazoa > Chordata > Actinopteri > Esociformes > Umbridae > Novumbra > Novumbra hubbsi. Next base: position 16,705 of record JACXGK010000494.1, read on the forward strand.
ACAAAGATGTGAATACATATTCTGTAGTAAGGTTTCAGTCTGCATGGTCAATGTACATGATGGGTTGTACTGTAATAGCCGGCCACCATGATGTCCTTTCATAGAGACATAAGCTGGAGTGATCTTTAATACAATTCCGTACTATTATAACTGGTGCAAAACCTGAATGTTTTTGCATTTATTTCACAATACTAATAAATTATTACGTGAAAGACTAATTCACTTAAGTAAAGTTGTATTATCTTGTAATTTTCACTCTCCTTGGCGTGAACCTATCCAAACTTAATTGTTACAGAATATCGACATTTATACAAACCCGCAAGTCTTATTTGTCTTCAAAAACAGAGAAGAAAAACACATGTACCAGCCACCAATCAAATCCATTTGGGCTCTATTGTTTTATGGACCTCCTCATTTAGACCCCGTCCCCAAGGGCAGTCAATCATCACCAATAGTACTGTATCAACGCCCAAACCTATGGAGAACGATACCTTATCCTGCAGGGTCAAGAGGTAACAGGAAACACCATACCAAACCCCATACAGGATAATGTATACATGGTTACAACACCTTTCCAGAGAATCCAAGGTACCCCTTCCTAAACAGCCTGCCCTCCAACCTTCTGTAAAGAGCCCGCGAAAGAAATAATGTCATAACGCAATTTATAATCTAGGCTATATAGTCATACAAATAAATTCATGTATTTTTAAATCAAGCAAACATCACTAGCAATACCAGAATGTCAACACCTGCTTAAAGTGATCCGTTTTGTAAGGCAGCTCCATGACTGTATTCGGATCAGATGGAGCCCAGTGAGAGGGAGTCATAAGGCTCGTGCAAGGTGCTTTAAGGCAGCTATGTCTTCATATAGAGATACAGAGACACATTTTGAATAAATCCAGTGCAATGGGATTTCAGTCAAAGTATTTTGAATGTTATTGTGTAAGACCTAGATTTAATCAAAGAGCCTGTTAAGACTACAACATCTGTCTCGATAGCAGACACCAAAGGTATGCCATAAGTCTCCACATGTTAGCTTCAGTGCCTCCTGTCCAAAAAGGCATTAAAAAACTCAGACTATGTGGTTCATCTGGAAACTAACATGCCATTTTCTGTTGAACAACTGCTGTAGGTAGAATGTTTGAAGTGCCAATGTGAGATGCGCTCATAACACGTTGAGTAAGACATCCGTAACCAGTGAGGTGCTAAGCCAAGGAACTGGTCAATTATTTTCACCTTCATGGCAGAGGTAAAATCTACTCAGCCAAGGCGACGGGTTGTCAGAAGTGTTTCGGGTTTCAAATGGTATTTCTTCTGGGTACATTTTGGTAACAGGTTGAACTGTCTAGATTCATAAACCATAGTTTGAGTGGGTGGGTGGGGAGGTCTATCATTACAGCTACAAATTGCAAACCACCATGCTCTACAAATGTGACTCTCTAAGACACAGACCTTCAATAATTGGTCTACACGAGACATGCCTAATATATTGCAGCACTACTTTTCTGGATCTTGGTTCCCTTTCTTTACTTTTCCAAGCAGATGTGAGGCCCAACTCCTGTGTGTTCTATGGTGCAGGACCTGGCTAATTTAATACAGGAAGACAAAGCCAAGCAGTCCTCTGTAAATTGCAGTACCACCTAAAATATGTGGCCAAATCTTGTTATCATTTAAATACTTGTTGTATTAACCAGTTGCATCACTATAATTGAGAAGTAGTGAACCTAATAGCCAGAATAGGTTAACCAAAAAAATATTACAACAAAATGTCCTCTTTTTAGCATAGTTACCAGAATATCAGCTGTCAAAATATGAATTTTGGTTAACAAATATAGATTACTTAGTCATTTATCATCATAATAAAAGTAATATAACCGTACATAATGCAGTTAATCGATAGACCTTTAAATAATTATATTTGTGGCAAAGATTAGTTACAAAGATAGATTTTCATTTGTTTAGCATCCACTAGCAAATGTAGCCTGCTAGCTAATCATAAATGTTTAGCAAAAACCTGCAGTAACTACAGTTATAAAGTTCAAACATATTTAAAAGGGTACAACACATAAGGCAATCAAATTGTTCTTTTTGGTACCTAAAAACACATTTCTTTGATTAAAAACCGCACGGTCATCAGGCCAGAAGCCTGGGATTAGTGACTGAGGCTAGCATAGCCAGTTAAGATAAACCGGTAGTTCTCCATAGTAACATTTATATATTTGGAGACCTCAGTAATGTTCATCCTTGCCAATGATACTTTAACATTCTCAAGTGAATACATTTTTCTATCTATCTTGGTGTCTTGGTTTGCGACTTGATACAAGGATAAGGGATAACTAGCTAACCAGCTAACGTTAGCCGCTTACTAACAAGCCGTGGCCAGGGGAAAACCTCTCCTCACACTAGTTACAGTTAGCTAGCTAGTAAGCTACCACATCCATTCCACGAGATAATAGCATGTGCACGACAAAACATGTTGAAACCGAATCTACCGGTTAATGTGTTTTCTCCATCATAATAGGCAATCCAACGTTCGTTAAATTGGTAAAATATACAATATATTACCTCTTAAAGCTTCGGATGAGAATATGGCGACACTGGACTTCAGCAACCAGTAATATTGTAATAAAGGCAGTTACTACAGGCCTCCACTCCTCTAGGTGGGGCAATGTATGTTAGAGTTATTTAGAGTTGGCTAAGAACCAGAGCAGAACCAGGTGTAGAGGACCTAAGAGCATTCTAGTTAACCCCACACAGAAATATAGGAGGCTGTTACCAAAGTGTCCATTACCACAGGACTGTTTTAGCTGGCCAAGCTAAAGGCACATTCAGTCCAAGACACTGCACCAATGTGACCAGCAAGTATATTGTCTGTGTACTTTTGCTTGGCCTTTAACAGAGTAATTTCAGTTGTTTTGTGCCACAAACTCTCCCACGTGAACAATGTCTCTCCGATTCCGATTCTGTACAATTCAATTTTCTTGTTTTGCTTACCCTGAAAACTAAAGCATGTAAAAAGCTAAAATTAGTGATGTTCTGCAACATAATTCCCCCCTAATGTTTTCTGTCTGCACACAACAATGGGAACATCAGTACAAAAAAATTGAATGTGTCGCTCAGCAATACATGTAAATGTACAATAAAGTACAAAAAATGTACAATTAAGTACAGAGATTAACCTAACCATTGTGCTGAGCGAATGTGTCGCTCAGCACAATGGTTAGGTTAATCTCTGTACTTTATTGGTCATTAAATTTGGTGACCATTAGAAATAGAATTCAGTGCATAGATTAATCCCATTAACAGGACAAATTATCATGAGTCAGGTTCCACTGAAGGCCTATGCATGACACTATACATTTAATACCATCCACACTTCAACAAATCCTGTCTGGAATGTGCTCTTCTCAGTAGAGCTCTGAATCACTATGTGCAATTTGCAAAGTTGGCACTGCATGATCTTATTCAACAGTAGGCAGTCTGACAGGACACTGGAGATCTGATAGTGTTGTGCATTTGTGTCATCACATCGTATTCAAAACAGATTATTACAGTGAAAGCGGAGATGAATCAGGGGCAAACCAATATGTTTGCTTGAAATTGATATTTTAATTTGTAATACAGAGCAAAGATACTGTCATATCTTCTCCCCAACATCTGAAGTGACCTATGTAAATGATTAACGATCACAAATCCCACTAATCCAAACTGCTGAATGGCTGTTATAACGTGTTTACGATCTTATAAACGGCCCCTAGCCCAGATCCCTGCAGCTGACATTAACTGTACAATACCGTTGTTCTATTTTTTCTTATAGTTCAGGAACCCTGTTGCACAGTGAAGTGCCTAGTCCATTCAGAGTCTAGGATGGAACCCTAGTATTCCAGGACACTTATGGGTATCTTGCTTCCAATGCACATGTTAATCTGACCTTACAGGCTTTCAAAGGCTTTCCAGGCCAGTGTTTGCCTTGAAAAGCAGCTCCAAATGGCCTTACCGGCCGAAAAGATGCTATGCGAAAGAGAAATGGCTAATTATCCTTCACACTTAAAGAGAGAAATCCTTTTAGTGGGAGCGTACAGAAGACTCCTTTGATACCCAGGCCAGAGCAGACCTAAATTCCAAAGAGAGGTGACGTGTGAGATGAAACTCCACTACAAGGGGACTGCTTTCTCCCATTATCAGAGCTCTAACTCTCTGTTCTGCTCTGGAAAGGTGCCTTCTTTTTTCTTGCATCGGTTCCCCATAGAAAGCCAGGAAAGGCAAACTCCGATAGGCTGACATCCTGTCTCGTCTGATGATGCCCTCAATTCATTTCCATTGGCGTTTGTTTCCGTCTGATAAAAAGGCAGAGAACCCAGCAGATCGGATGTCAGCGGTGGACGAGATGCGAATGGAGGGGACTTACAAGGGCATTAGTCTTAGCCGCATGGGCTTGTGAAATCGACCGTGTACGCGTAGGTCGTGCCGGATTTCTTTCCTTTTTCTTATGGGTTATTTTGGATGCACATGGGACAAATTTCACCGCAGTCAGGGACTGAAAGTTGCCTTTCATCCACCAGAGGCCAACGGCAGTGTTTCCATTGTATTCAGACCGGTATACAACGGGTTCACACAAAAAAAAGGGTGTACTTTTATTAATCTACATCCACTCTCGTTGCTAGCTATTTCGTGCATTTTTCATTCTTTTAAATGTTGTTTTGTTGAGAAAAGTGCCTTAACACATTTACACCACATTAGACTTGTAACTTGATTAGCCAACCATGGACAAAGGTATGTAATATGGCCAGGCCCTCTACATTTAATAGAGACTCCATATGGCAACCCACAAAGTCTACATTGTAAATTGAGTTTCTCTACCTAGGTTTTTTGCACACAAAATGTCATATAGCTATGGAGTTTGATGAAGAATACTACAGAATAAGGTTCTGCTGGTGCCAGGTGTGTTACGATCTCGAATCAATCTGTCAAGCACATCAACTAAATAAATGGGATTATGTTAGAATGAAACATGTCCTAATTTCATCAATTTATTTGGACCGGCATCAAACCGTTTTCCGACGACTTTCATCTATTCTGAGTGTGCCTTTTCTTTTTCAAGTGGGTTACCATTACATTCCAAGATCCCAATTCGAGATGAGGAAATTCCCCCACTAGAGATGCTGCCTTCCATTAGCTCAAAAAGCAGAAAAGTGTACACATTTCTTGGGTCTTTCAGTGCCCCTGGTCAAAAGCTGTCGACTAAAAGGGGTAGGTGCTATTTTGGGACACAAGTCAGGTCTACCAACAAGTCCACGGTGCTTTTTCTGTTTGACCCCGCTAACTGGCACTGGCTCCCAACACCCCCTCAGACCGGCAGTGTAGCGTGTTAGCTGAACTTTATAAAAGCCATAGCGTGTCGTCTAACTCAGAGGAAGAAAAAAAACACACCGCAAAGCGAGGGAAATATGATGTAAGCAATACCTTCATGTCACAAAAGGTTTTCTGTTGTTTAGCCTTTAGGGGAATAAGAGATTATTTTTGCAAGAATGTAGGCGGTTAGAAGACATATGAAGCCTTACATTAAGCCACGCAATTAATGAAATCCGATAGGTATGAAACTGTTTTTTCTTTCGCAGGCTGTCCACAATAAGGAGGCCGCCCCTCTTTCGTCCCCAATGGACTTTGGGAAAGGTATAAATGTGCCACCGCCACATTCTGTCTCAGAACCAGTTGAAGTGCAATATTGAAGTTTGTACTGTACGATTCAGGATCCAGATTCTAACCTCAAGGCATGTTAACCAGGTAGGTGTACTATGGTTAATATGAATTTATTTTAATGTGTAAGATACAGAACAGACAGATTCAGATATTTGCCAATTTATTGGTCAAATCTGCTTGGATTCCGGACAAAATGATAATGGGGCAAACGATCAGAATTAGACAATTACAGTTTTAGGTTTTCACCTTTCATTTATATGGTTTACATATGTAATATTCAATATCATTTAATCTGTGGTTTATTCAAACTTATCTTTAAAAATGAACATGTAGATCGGTTACTTTTTTGTTACAACGGCCATAATTTATGGAAGAAACCGACCTAGGCCCAGTTCAACGGGTGAATGTTTTGAATAATTTCAATGGTCCGTTGGCATTTCAGTGGACAAATTCCATTGTGGCCAGTTGATTGGAAGGATGTTGTGCTCGGGAACTGGAATTCAAAATGAGATCAAATGACTGAGAAATAAATGAAGTAACAAGGTCAGAGAGTCTTAAACAGATGAGGTGGCTGTGTTTGGACCGGTGCTCCTTTGAAAGACTGTGGGCTCTTTTTCAAAATATTTTCCAGGAATTCTCTCATTCTCTGCTTTCTGGCAGTTGTACTGGTTCAGGCTGACCATAACACTAATAATGGTAAGTGCCGGGACAATACTAAGCACAGTTTGTACACGTCGTTTTAAATGCCATGCAGTGAGGAGCCCAATAATCAAAAAGCAGTTGATATCTGTGGTAAAAGATGCAGCTTGGGATGTTAACACTCACAAATGCAGCACACATCATGTGAACTGGAATAATAATTAAACAAATAAGTTGTCTTTGGAAGACACTTTTCACGACACAATAAATCAGGTATTTTTCAGGGACTTGTTTTGGCTTGTGAGCAGTACATTCAAAACTGCAGAGGAAATGACTCAAACGCTTTGGGGCGTCACATTGCATCATGTGTGTACAAATGTGGGTCTCTGTTTTGGTACTTTCAGATCATGCCGCCGAAGCCATAGCCACAGGTAATCACAGCTTCAGCAGAAGCACACACTTTGACTTTTATGTGACTCTAAGGTTATTCACTGGCCCCAAAGACATGTGATTCTGAACAGAACCCCCATTTTTCACAAACAGATAAGGACTCAACCTCTGATGAAGCTCCGACAGGTATGCGACCATTGCCTCACTGAAGTGTTCTTCACAACCGACGCTCCGTAAATCTGTAATCTAATCTGTAATCTGTGGTCGGTATGTTGTACCTACAACAACGCACACATATAATCTTCCATTCTTCCACAGGGAGCTTGAATGCCATTTCCTCGGACCGGCCTAAGGGTGAGCACAGCAAGGGGAAGAAGGGTCCAGAGATCACCCCATCTATGGGAGAGAGGAAGCTCCTGAGTCAAGGGTCAAACTCGAGGAGCGCGAAAGTGCACATCAGAGGGGGGCATTGTATGAATGGGGCCTCTGGTGCTCACTAAATGTGGGTTTGGAGGTAGTTTCCCGTAGTACTTATTCGCCCAGGTCAAACTGTTGTGGGTCCACTACACACAGACCTTGACGGTGGTGTACTTCTTGTCTTCTCTAAACAAGTGAAAGATACATCAAAAGGAAATCTATATCGAAGCGTTGTGCGTTAATAGGCGACAAATTTAGTTAATGATGAATGTCAACTTTAATTGAGAATTTCATGTGAGTGTTCCACACTCAATGGCCACAACCCATAGAGATTAGATATTATCTGTCATGGGATAGGCTAAACAGTCTGGTTTAATAGTTCTCATGTCAGAAGTGCCAATATGTCTCGTGTCTCATTAGAACAATCCAAAGCAGAGGATTGTTTATTGTTATTACTTATTATGTAGTAGACGTGCTGGCATGTTTGGTCATACACCGCCATCTAGTGGTACTACTTGATGAGTGCAACATTTGGTCAGTATCGCAACCCTGGCTGGCACTACGAATGTTCAATATATTTTATTTTTGAAAAACGTAAATGCATTTTTTTCTGCATTGTATTTATAGATAAGTCACAGTATTACAATGGAGGAACTGCTGGTAAAATATTTTTATTTCTATAACCACGAGATAAAATCAAATGCAATTTTGTGTTTTTTTAAATGAACAAACAACTTTTTTTACCAAATGTGTGCTTTTCTCTGAAACGAGTCAACTTGTATAATTTTAGATGTAACCAGTACAAGCATTGAGGTTGGACAAGATGGTGAGTTTAAATCTTTCTGTGATAACAACAAAAGCATTCAATGAATACTGTGTACAACAACTGCTGTAAATTAACACTGGTATAAGAATGAAGAAGCAAGCATGATTTTGTGGATATATAAAGTATATGTGTAACTTTTATCACCTTACAGCTCCTAAACCTAACGCGGTGGCTGGACCTGGTATGTGTCAATTTGTCATGTTAACAGTAACTGTTTCAAGGCATCAAACAATTCACGTTAGGGGAAATTACCATCTTTAGAATTATGAAACATTGAACATACTAAATTAATGAGTTTATAACTCACATGATTGTGCTAGATTATATTCCTGGGCGAAAAGACGTTACATTACTATGAATGTACTTCAATTCCTGTGATTCCTTATTTTTCCAATAGGTGTTGTGGCAAACAGTGTTGAGGAACAGGATGGTAAGAGACTATATTAAAACACCCAAACGCACGCACGCACGCACACACATACACACTTATACACACCCACCGTGTTAACAATTAAGTAATACATTAAACGCGTACAAAAAAATGAATACATATTGAATGCATTTTTCTTTTAGAAATTGAGAGCTCAGATGAAGGTGTAAAAAAAAGACTTGTCCCTCCCCCTCCTCCTCCTCCTCCCGCTACTCCGCAACAAAAGTCCCGGAAGTTAGCTGGGCCACGTGGGAACCGGAGAAAGGCTGCCGCACCTCAGCAGAAGAGAAGATCGCGAACCTCTCGTCGTCAACCTTGAACTGTTACAGAGACACACAGAGGCCAACATTTACTGTTAGTTGATTACATAGAAACCCACACCAATATTGTATCCTGTCAATGCACGTGTCATTACTTGGACGCGGGCACAACTGTATGAACGGGAGGAACATGTTTTTTTTATGTGTTTTGGGCAGTAGAACAATGCCGGGATAACGAGATTTTGTTTACTGTAGCGCGTGTGGGGAAACGCTCAGCGTTGTGTTCAATACAAAATCAAAGGCATTTTTCTGTGGATTTAATGTAGCTTTAAGATTACAATATATTTTTCTTACATTAAAACAGGCCAGGCACGTGCAAGAGACCATTCACACCTTCGTTATAACCTCGTGTGAATCAATCGGCACTGCTGCGTGACTTTGGACCATAAAAAGCCTCAAATGCTCTCAATTCGCCAGCCTGTTTAAAAATAGACCCTCATTCCCCAAGAAAAATACCTCCGTTTCTAAGAGTGACCTCTGCCATTTTGTTACTTTCCAGTTGGTGGCAATATGGAGTTATGAACTGTCAATCCATTCATGGACCTAGATTTTTTTTTTATATATATATAATTAGGTTAAACTGAAAAGTAAATGATATACTATTTATCTTTTAGTTATGTGCAGAAAAAAAAAAGAAATCTCAGAATCCTTATTCTGAAGGGTTACCTTTGACTGGTGCTCCATACCGGAAGACTGATAATATATTCAGCCATGGCATAGCTGTTAGTGGATAGTCTTTTTAAACATCCATGCTGTCAAACACAAAGCCAGTGTTTCAATCAAAAGTATTTCTTTCTATTTTCTGATCAGCAGTTTTATACGTACAGTATTTAACACATTATGTATGAAATGTGTTCGATGAATATCTACGTCAAAACATGTCTAAGTGTAAACCTTTATCTCTTACATACAATATCTTTCTAAATAAACTTCATGTGAGCAAAGTTATATTTCTACCTGACCGTTCTTGAATAATCTGTGAATGCTGTACATTAATCAAATTCAAATGATAGTCATAAAAAAAGGTTAATGGAGGTCTAGGTGAAAAGGATACAGGTTGACGTAATGATGTAAAACCGGATATGATATTAAACAGGGTAGTGCCTGGAACACTAACCGGAAGATGTAAGGGGTAAGGTGCAAAGAAAACTGTTAGTAATTATTCAGTTATTACAATTTTCCATTAATACCTATATGCTGTACATGAAAGGGCCCTCTGCACTCACACATCCCTGTGTTTCTAGCCTAAACCTTGCTGTGAATACCCCTTATGCCTGGTCCCTCTAGGAGTCAGAACCTTGCTGTGAATACCCCTTAGGCCTGGTCCCTGTATGAGTCGGAATCTTGCTGTGAATACCCCTTAGGCCTGGTCCCTGTATGAGTCGGAAGCTTGCTGGGAATGTCCTTTAGACCTGGTCCCCGTATGAGTCTGAAGCTCGCTGTGAATACCCCTGTATTCCTGGTCCCTGTATGATTCTCTCTTTTGCATCTTTGTACTTGTCTAGAGTGAAGAATGCACGAAATATTGTACGTGCTGCAATCTTTTTGATTAAAGATAACAAGCATTCAGCTTCTCGTTGTTGTCAGAGCTACTGGATGTCATTATGTGTGACATCTCACAAAACCAAAGGGCTGCACATATCAATGAAATTACCCAATCAGACTGATAACAGTGGAACACTGCTTCTCTAATAACACCGGCCGAACTGCTGGACATATTGACATCAGTGACTCCATTACCCGATGAATGGACAGGGAGGTAACCTTACCTTACATGAAGTGACTTCTGGTAAGGTTTTTTGTTTAAGCAACACCAAATATTTGTCCCAGTCCCCACGCTAAACCATCAGAGGGAGGAATCACCAAAACAACGGCGGAACCTGTTCCTTTCCCCTTATAAAGGTCAGGACATTCTCAGCCTCCCACTGAAGCCGAAACCCACCCCACCGCAGGACGGCTCTGTTGCACGACCATGCCTGGAGCCCGATACATTCGACGTCTGGGGCCAGAAAGAGTTCTTATCGGATGGATAAGCCTCAGGATCCGGCTCGGCGGTCCTCTTCGCGCGGGTGGGGTGGGTGGGTGGGTGGGTGGGGGGGCATCTTGGGTCTACGTTCCCTCTCAGGCGAATCTCACACCACCATCTCACACCAACATTAAGCAGTAACTTTAAATAGCTCAAGCGTCCCGACCTATCCTACGAGGCTCTAAGACCAGCCGGTCGTCCAGTGATCCTTGACTCCGTTCTCAAACCTCTTCTATTTTTCCTTGTGTGGGTTTGACGACGGGGAAAGTGCACACATGGGGTTGGACACAACAACACTGCGGTTCCTCTAGATTTTATGGTTCACCGATCTCCGGTGTCACCTTCCTTTGCTGGGTTTCTGTTACCACTCTTCTTGCCACAAAACACTCTCTGTTGCAGGTGTCATTCACTGAGGTGAATTCACTCTATGCTTAGCCTTCCGTGGGGCCGTGGGCAAATACTGTATAACCGAAAAGGAATTATCAAGGTATTTCTAATAGCATTTATAAGAGAATCCCTCTAGACCGGGACACCATTTCTGTGTTTAAAAAATCATTTAAAGGCCTTTGCATTCCTCTCAATCCTTATGCTTGTTTGAAGGAGAGCTTGCATTAGATGTGTACACCCTCTGGAAGAGCTGCACTCTTATGGCTCGGAGTTCAAAATACAACTTTTATAAACATTTTATAATGAGTTGGGAAAAGTTTGGCGAGAGCTGTGAGCTCTCAAGCAACCATCTAGCAATGCCAGATTACCAGAAGTCCCTCGAGCATGTCGTCTTTTGTGAAAGAATGTAAACTTTTTGTATTCTGAATGAGCTACCCTTCTCAACAGTCACCATGTTTGTAGAATGACTACTGTGGTGTGAAGGAGCCCTGGACAACAGAACCGGGCTTACAGTCATCATAGTTGAGGCTGACCTGGCGGCTCTGTTTGTCTCCTGACATCCTACGCTCCACTTGATAGGCTGTCCAGCAAAGACTTCCAACCTTTGTGCTTATTTCATGAGATGTGATTTAAGAAGGGCTCCTAATCCATTACAGGGAACTATCAAACGTTCCATCTTTGCTATGGCTTGGATCAATAGGTTACACCCTAAAAAGGTAAAATGACTAGCTGGAGTTACAGGGACCGTCACCTAAACTTTGTAGCGTCTCGGAATACAACCACTTAAAAGCAGTTGAAGGCTTCCCCTCTCATCTCTGTGCTGGGTCATTCACAGGCCTCCTTCACAGGCTCTAAGTGCAAGAAAGACAAAGACACTCTGTTGGACCCCATTACTGACACTTTCCCTTCCCTCACATGAAAAAGGATGAAGTGAAAGAGGATAATGCAAACATGTACGTGCTTCCTGAAATCTCAGTCTCTTCGTCAAAATAATGCAGGAAAGGTCTAACGGATGTTTCGTATTTTCTCCTGTTCTTCGTAGCAGCCTCGTTCCTGAACTTGATCCAGATTAGGATGTGGCTACTATTAAGTTGTGCTCAAGTCACATCCGGTGACTCTGAGTGAGCTCAAGCAAGATTCTCCAGGGCTGTAGTACCACGCCCCCTGCTGATGTTGAAAGGAACTGCAAGGTGATATATTACCAATTTTTTCTGTCACCTTGGCCAGACTGTATTAGTTGTCCTTACTTTAGGAAAGACAACACGCAGCGAATACGTGTAGACAAAAAGAGAAAGAGAACTTGTAGAGTAATCACAACATAATTAATACAACTAGGAAGATTTGTCTGGTTATTTTCATGGTGGTATTTTGTCACGCCATCACATATTTGTATGTATTTGGGCAGATCGTCACTTTTCGAATTAACTAATTTGATAGATAGGATGCATCATTCTTAAATTATAATACTGTATCACCCGGATAGATAATGTGTTTCACAGTATTATATATATGCAAGACTTTAATACACATCATGCACGTAATTTCATGTTAGGATTCACTTTATTTTGAGGCAACTACTTCCATCAGTAGATGTTCAAAAGGTAGTGGTATGGTCAAAAATATCTGTTGATGAACAAATGCTTGCTTAGGGTTAGAAGATCTATGGTCAGTGTGTAAGCAGCGTGTAAGCAGCGTGTAAGTAGTTTCTAGAATATGTACGAAAACATTTATCTGTGAAGTAACACTGAACATATTAAGAGACAGTACTGTCAAGGGCATTTGGGATTTCAAACGGGCGCCCTAGAGTGGTCTAAACTGCAACGTCAGAAAGGTCTAGAACAACTAGGTTGTTAGCCATATAAACAAGGAAGCCAGTTGCTCAGGGAGTGACTTCACCGTCATTAAACACAGTCACTAAGGTATGTTCGATTAGTGCGTGGGACGGTTGGGGGGCATTAAGTCAGAACAATCTAGTAACTTATTTTCTCTCTGGGGGCATGCCTCAACCACCCAACACAGTTGCTATTGACACCGAACCGCAAGGTCATGGGTAAGGTTTTAGCTTTCCAACATCACCCATAGTCAGCAATGAGCTCCCATTAGGTCTATTGTGAAAGAGAACCCGTACCTTAGATATTTTGGGAAACCAAGTATATATTGCGTGGTAAATATTTGTAGGGTCCAGGGGATTTACAGGTCCCGAGTTTACTTTATTTTTTTATCTCCTCCTCTCTTTCTCCCTCTTTTTTATGGCCTCACTCGTTCTCTCTCTCATTAAGAGTTGTATGCATGCATACCACAGGCTTCTTCTGTGAAGAAGGAAAACAGAGCAATGGACTGAGTTTGGCTGGCTATCTTGCTTGTGCTTTAACTAAATGGCCTACGTCTTTTAACAGGGCTGTCTGTTTGGAAGATTTACCTTTCTATTTTTTTGTGAATCCCTCATTAAACCCCTTGTTTCCCTAAATGACCTTTGTGGTCTGTTTTCTGGGTTTCCTGTCAAGGTCTGTTGTGACTATGGCTGTATGGCTACTTAGTACATCCATGGCAAGCAAGCAGTGAGCTAGAAGAATAAGGTTTTCCCCACACATTCACGGCCAATGGGCATGCGTCCAAAGAAGGATTAAGTTATTCTGTTCTTCAGTTTCAAAAAGGGATTTCTCTCTTCATGACCAATGAGCCAATACAGCAATATAGTATGTGGCTAAAGAGCAAGTATTGAGAAAAATGACTAGCAAGCAATCTCGGAACATACCCATGAATTCTTGTTAAACTTGTTCTCTAAACACTATAACAACAGACATAACACCAGACTGTGAATCACACGAAATAAAAACAAAATCCATGTGTCCTTGGAATTGTCACCTTTAAACCAGCGCCAACACTTATCAATAGATAATGTCTCGTCTTCATTTCTGGTAACCATTCTGCTTGCACAAACAAAGTCCTTGTGTATTTCAGAAATTAAAACACATTGTAAATGTACTGTGTACGAACCTGTATCCTGTTTGTATTTGCCTCATTGTAGCCCAATGTAAATCAACACAGAACGCATAGATTGAAGCAGAAGTCAAAACCATTCACTGCGATGCGAGAAAGTTGTGAAAAATAAGATGAGATTATGTTTTTGTTCACAGTGGTTGTGATGAAAATATTCAATTTGAGAAAGTCACAAAAGGTAACCTTGGAAAAAAAGGACACAAACTTCCACTCTTTTTCAACCATTTGATAACAATACCCAAAGTAGTTGTTCAACAGCAGTTTACTGTAAAAGTATTTGAAAGCATATAAAATAAGTTGAATTGAGGAACACAGCCTATTTACAATGTACATCACAATATATTACTGAATGCTGAGGGGATGGATTCTTTTTTTTTTAAACTGTGCCTTCTTCAAAAAAGTTTTTTTTCCACATTTTGTGTAACAGAAATAATGGACAGGCATGTATAACTGTTCAAACCCAATCGATGCCTTCACAGAAAAAAGCAAAAATAAATATCAATATTCTAGCACTGATTAGAAAAGGGTGAAACATCAAATCTGGAAATTAAGTCTATGGATTCACTCAGGTTCCTTACATGCTTTAGTTTTTTTTTTAAGTGCATATCTTACACTTAAAAGACCACAGCCCTGAACTGTTTTTATTTGATAGTGTCAAGGCCTATCGAAAGACAACTAGAGAGCCAGTGAAGAAGGCAAAAATATTTCCTGTGACATGATTGCAAGGAAGAGAAAGAGACTCATTGACGACCACTATGTCGAATGGTCTACAGCTTGGCCTAACATTGTTATGCGCATCTTGGTCCCAACATGATAAAAAGCCCCTTCGAAATAAGATATGAAGGGCTCTTTGTGGACATCTACCACTGCAATGCTTAAATAAAGGAGCCCTAGAGTTAACAACAGGGAGTTAATGGGAGTGGAAGCTAGCTAATAATCTTCTTTTCTGTTACACTCATCATCTATTAGTTTTGCATCACTAGCCATCCTGTTAGCATAGGATCAGTTTAGCATCTGAAAGAGTCAATTCCCGGTCCTCTGGCCAATAAGAAAGGGACTTGATGAGACAATCACATAATCCTGCTGGTTGGGTTTTCTCTTCATGAGACTCATGGTTTTGTTTGACTATGACAAAGAGCCACTGGGGCCGTGCATGCAAGAACAAGTTTGGTTAGAACAATGTAAAACAAATTGTGTTCAGTTAAAATTAGGGCGATTAGAATGTGGAGACAGTTTCTTCTTCGGTAAAGTTATGCATGACTGTCCATGTTATTCTTCACATCAGGTTAAGTCTCACAATGTGAAACACTGAATCATAATCACGATAAATGACGTCACTGAGGTTGGACTGGAATCACAGACTATGATAGAAGGACCCAAACACCTAAGTCTTAAAGGGGCACTGTGTAGAATCCCTTACTTATCTCTTCCTTGTCTTTCCTTACTGAACGAGACTTGAATAGCATTAGCAAGTCCATGGTGTTAAGGTGGAAATTCCGTAGATGCCCTTTTGAGCAAGGTTTGGGTTAATTACAATTAAATTCCAGTCAATTCATAAAGTATAAAACATTTACAATTCCTATACTTTCTGATGAAGAGACATTTCAATTGAAGTTTGCTTTACCATACATTACAATTTAAACTGTAGTTTGCTTTACCTCACACTAGAATTTAAATTGAAGTTTGCTTTACCATACATTACAATTTAAACTGTAGTTTGCTTTACCATACACTGGAATTAAATTGAAGTTTGCCTTAACATCCACTGGAATTCAAATTGAACTCACCTCATCCATGAATTTCACCCAATGGCATAATCACATACATGATACACTACATTTTAATTTATTTGTTCATATATGTTGATATTTCTAAGCTACACCTCATATCATTACATTCGAATGCAGAGAAACAACTCTCAGTTCTTGTCTGACCAGGCCTTTTCCAAAAAACACAACAGGACAACACACTCTACAGAGAAGGGGGATGTTCGTAGAGTGCCAGACGTGGGGTAGGATGAGTGCATGGGAAACTTTGGAGAGGGATTCAGATCCTTTGGAGAGGGATTCAGATCCTTTGGAGAGGGATTCAGATCCTTTGGAGAGGGATTCAGATCCTTTGGAGAGGGATTCAGATCCTTTGGAGAGGGATTCAGATCCTTTGGAGAGGGATTCAGATCAGAGGTGACTTGAACTGTTTGGAAACACCCAAGAGGTGTCAGAGCCTCACCATTGAACCTGTATTAAAGGAGAGTCATTTTAGCAGTGCCTCAGTTTGCCTTTCGGTCACCCTACGTGGATCTGTGTGTTTCAGGCTCTGCCCCCAAGGAAGACAGGGAGGGGTGAAGGTATAAAACCGCCTGTGTCCTCTCCAGACTGACTATAGACTTACGGGAAGTAAAAGAGAGACTGGCTTGTCGTCTCACCTGCTAAACCCATTCAGTCAAAATGCTGTCACGGTAAGTGAATAATAACATAGGACTTTTCTCTGACTCGATTCACATATTTAGATATATATCAGCGGTATGTGTATTTGTCAGCTTACATGAAACCTGAGAGATATACTCTGGAGGGATTATATTGATGGATGGGATTGGAAAGGTTCAATAAATGTTTTTGAGGGAGTTTTATGTTATTCAAGTGTTAGCGATGTGTTATTCATAATTTTTATTCAAGATGTACTTTTTTACATTTCTTAACTAAAAACAGTGATGAAACTGCCAAGAGATATAGTAATTAGGCAAATTCGAATTTAATTATATTAAAATGATCAAAAGTATAAATAGAATTCTTTTCATGTATTATATTTTCATTATTGATAATCCTTATGACATTTTGAACATAAAATCACAAATAATCACCTATGGCTGCAAGATGCACATTCAAATATATAATCATTACATTCCAAGCACAGGAAAAACAAATGTTGTCCTACCTTCTATTCAAATAGACATTTTTGCATTGTCCACAGTCACTAACAACAATTAGATGCCTTTCATAAGTCTTCGCCTCTGTTTGAGCAAACCATGATTGCTAAAGTACAGTAATTGCCTCTTTGTGTTCTTTATTCTAACAGAACATTGATAGTACCTTCTCTGTGTTCTATATTCAAACAGAACATTGATAGTACCTTCTCTGTGTTCTTTATTCTATCAGCACATTGATAGTACCTTCTCTGTGTTCTATATTCAAACAGAACATTGATATTACCTTCTCTGTGTTCTATATTCTAACAGAACATTGATAGTACCTTCTCTGTGTTTTTAATTCTAACAGAAAATCAATATGACCTTTTATGTGTTCTTTATTCAAACAGAACATTGATAGTACCTTCTCTGTGTTCTATATTCTAACAGAACATTGATAGTACCGATGATCTTGGCTTTGGCTGGTCTTGCTCTCTCAGCCCCAGTTACTGGTAAGATATTTTTTGTAACTTTGTTTTATCTACAAAATCTTGTAAATGTAAGGGGGAATTGTACATTTTATTACTATGTGCCAGTGGATGGCGGTTCCTTTATTTACTTTTTAAATGCCAGGTTTAACACCTTAGCAAAACAACGCGTTAATCATTTTATGCTGTACCTTTTAAGTTATCCAGTCTTATCTTTGTTAACCAACACGGTGAAGACAAAGCAAAGCAAATACAACAACCAACATTTCTATTACACAATGTTTGAGTTTCAGCAGGCATTTACAATCTATACACCGCGCTCTGTCTGGCCCATCCAATCACAATGGGAGTGCTCTGCTTCTTCACAAAGGCTGTGTAATCAGAACCCAGGTCTCTATGAGCAGACACAAACAGGGTCTGTTCTCCAGGAGCCTGTAGTGGGATGCAGAAAAAGTGGGCCTCACACATGATCTCTTTAAATCGAGCTACTCCCACAAACCACTAATCCCGCCGCCCTAACGCTCTCCATCCTTTCATTCGCAGAGGGAATCGACATAGACAACGACGGTAATGTGCAATTTCTGTTTTCAGTCACCATATTCAGGATCACCACAGTAACGCGCAGAGGATAATGTGACGCGTGAAGGTTGTCCGGTGGAACCGTTTATGTTTAAAAACAATCCAACCCCGGCAAAACCTTTCCAGGTTTACAGAGCACCCAGTTAATAAGGTTCCCTTTAGGAACCCCTGTGTATGGGAAGAGCTACATTTAGATCCTTTGAAATAATATTTATATCCCCATGACAGAAAATAAACTGTTATCTACAGAAACACTGTGTGTCTTAAAACCATGCTCCTAATATGCCCCACCTCCACACCTGACTTCCTACAGGATCTCGTTTGTTGCTAGAATTTATTAAGTGCAACTATAAACCACTGACTGGCAATGGTTCCTTCCGAACCTCTAGGAGTTCTCATAATCACCACATCTAAGAGCATGGACACATACAATACATGTATTTGTCTTCAGTCAAAACTAGTGTTCAGTCATAACTAGTGCTTAGGATGAAGTCACAATATCACTAATTGTTTTGTGTTGTAGATAGGGCAGCTGCCTTGCTAGCATTCACTAACGGTAAGCTCCTCAGTTCAAAGCTTACACATATAACTTAGCTGAATGAAAGCTTGGAAGATTGGTGCTAAATACCTTCTTTGTCTCAGGTGCTGAGCATGACGGCACTACTACAGGCAGACCTATAACTGAATTAGCACCTGAAGAATCTGCAGGTTTGTACTGACCTACCGACACATCACCTATATTCCTAATGACTACCTAAGGTACATACAATTTTATACATAGTCCAACTAATGTTCCTTTTGATGTCGCTCACAGGAACCATTGACCGGATTGACTCTGCAGAGCTAACCAGAGGTATATAACTGGGATGGAACTGGATGTCTTTCTTTTTATCAAGGAAGAAGCAGTGTTGTACTCTCTAAAAAATCAAAGTTTTTTGAGAACTATCTAGGGGTTCTTCACAATTAAAAAGTGGGGGAACCTATATATAAAGGATATTTCAACAAGGTCCTTCATTGGTTTTTAAATTATAAATTTCTAGAACACACAAGTGTAGTCATGTTAAAAAATAAACCCCCAAATCCCTGGAAAACTACAGAGAATGGTTATCACTTCTGAAAGTCCCGGGAAAGGCAGTAAACATCTGAACAAGCTGTGACTGTGATTTAGTTATAGGTGCCTCACTGTTCACAACAGGTCCACCAGAACAATAAACAATAAAAAATACACCTGCAGCTAATATTAACATTTCCCTGACAAATGTAAATCCATGATGAACACAAACTAAATGTCTGACTTCAACTCAGCTGATGTTTTGTCCTTCATTCATCAGATGCCAATGATACGTTCACAGACCCCAACAGTGAGTCACCGGAATTGAACAGCATTAGGAATGAAGTACAGTATATAGCGTGCATCTCCTTCAGGGGGATCATCATTAACACACCCCTTTTCCCCTCCAGATGGTGATGCAAGCAGAGAAACCACAGGCAGTCCTGACGCCACAGGTGAGCCCTAGAAAGTGTTATGCAAACACCTGTGCTCCGTTTAAGATAAGACATGAGACCCCAATGCCATCACGTTTCAGATGCAGTGGAATCAACAGGCCGCGCAGATATAGTGGATGAAACTGGTGAGTGAAGCCATAGACGTTGAGAGATGTTCCAGCCAACCAAGGTCACTGCTGTCTCGGCCACTCCTGTTAATTCCAGTCTTAGAGAGTGTAAACAGTACTGGCAACCGCAGGTCTAAAATGTGTTTACCGGAGGTGTGGGACTTTCCAGGTAGAATTCATGACATTTGAAACAGACTGACCAATTAAATAAGAAGGGGCACAGAGACAAATGATCAATAAAGATCACTGGTCAGTTATAGATGTTTGTTACCAGGTCAGTTAGGTCTAAATTACTGGTCAGTTTCTTGTCAGTTTCAGCAACTTTATGTCTCATTAAGCCTCTGACAGTCTAAGCCCCTGCCTCCAGTCTAAGCCCCTGCCTCCAGCCTCTGCCTCCAGAGCACATTGACATTTAAGTAACTTAGTGAACGATCTTATCCAGAGCAAATTACAGCAGTAATGTGAAGTGCATACATGTTCATGCTGTGTGTGTGCATGTGCGTGCTTGCATTCACATAAAACATATTTAAATGTACCAGAGGCAGACTAGGTGTGATCATGTTGAGGGCAAGAGCCAATGGGACTTCAATTTCATGGGAATTAAACCCAGAACCTTGGCTTTGCAAGTGTCATGATATTATCAGGGATCTACCACATGTGTCCGTCAGGCACAGTCTTAAAGCCAAATGTAGAAATACAGCAAAATGTAAAATACAGGCACATAAAAACACTAAGTTGCCGTTCACTTGGTATATGCGCTAGAGGTGATGACTATTAGTGAATTAAGACTCAAATATAATATCTCTAATATATCGTCTTTCAGATGCCTTTGAGGTTGGGACCGAGACTGTAGACTCTGCTGAATTAACAGGTGACATCTTGCGACATTTTCTTTTTTTGGAAATAATTTTCAAGCTGCAGTATTTATCTTTAATATTTACCTATTAGTAATTTTTCCTAATAATGTGTTCCTCTACTGTGTGTGTGTGTTCTGGATGTTAATGTAAAAAACAAACTTGTTTAAATTAAGCCAAACAATGACTCACAATCAAAACACCTAAACAATTCTAGTCATTCTTCATTTAAAATGATTGACTTTTATATGAAAATGTTTAATTAACATGTCATTAGTTAGCATTGGATAATGCAATAAAGTTATTGTGTTCTTTGACAGACACCAAAAGAGATTCTGAAGCTGTTCAATCTGTCGTGGCCGAAGAGAGTGTTGGTAAGTGCAGGATAAAGGAGTGAGCTATATTTAGTTTTATTTAACATTTATTCATACATCAAAAGAGAGACTTCAAAAGAGTCAGACCAGTCAATGTAAAAAAGAGTTAATAAACCTTTAAAAGGAGAATAACACATCTATATTGCTTTCAAATTATGATTTCAGACTCAGCCGATGTGGACACATCTCCAGAAAATGTCTCCACAGGTAAGTCTTCTAATCAGACACACACACGCAGCCCTTCCCCCCCAAGTTTTGTTCACATCACAACACTAAGTGCTGCATGAAAGAAAAAAAGCACGGTGGTTTCATCTAAGACCTGATAGAGACTTGTAGGTTAATCAACTTCTGGTATCATCATACAGAACAGACCGAACAGGGCAACAAGGACGATAGTGTTGATTCAGACGAAGACACAACAGGTATACCGCCTCCCCTCACACTCATAACATTTATAAATAGACCGTGCATTCCTCTAAGGGAATCGGGATTGGGTACTCATAATAAAACTCAGCCAACTTTGTGTTTCTTCTGGAAACGTAGCGGTGACACATGTGCAGGGTGACACTGCTGGTGAGTATAAAGCTGGCCCACATCAGACTGTAACGTAGGATGTCGTTCAAAAGGTTATAGGTTGTTAACATTAATCTTGTGTGATCGCAGATGTAACCAGTTATGAGACAGTCGAGGCCCCAGATATGGACCAAGACAATAGCAAAAGTGAAACAGGTGCGTTTCGCAGACTTAGAGATTCATGAAGTGTACATTCGCTGTCAGTTGAAGTTGGTCTTCACTTCCTTTCATCATAATCCGTTTGTTTCATTTCCACCAAGAGGATGCAGTTAAAGACAAAACTCTAGGTACCATCATAAGTCAGGGCTACCTACCGGTGTCGCCAGTGCCTAGTGCTAGGACGTTTCTTGTACAAGTTTTATATTCATAACCGAGATTCTTAACCATCCTTTCACCTGTCTGCAGATGCTGAAACCGACGATAGTGAAGAGGACAAGAACACCTCCCATGAGCCTGAGGCCATGGCAGGTGAGAAGAACAGTGGAGAAGATCCAAGGGGAGAATCGGACAGTAACAGCAAACAGGAGGACTCGGACGCCAAGGACCCAGAGGACAGTCAACAGGACACTGAGACAGGGGACAGCACGCCTGATACAGATGACCAAAACACTGAGACAGGGGACAGCACGCCAGATACAGATGACCAGGACACTGAGACAGGGGACAGCACGCCTGATACAGATGACCAAAACACTGAGACAGGGGACAGCACGCCTGATACAGATGACCAAAACACTGAGACAGGGGACAGCACGCCTGATACAGATGACCAGGACACTGAGACAGGGGACAGCACGCCAGATACAGATGACCAGGACACTGAGATAGGGGACAAACGGCCCGACTCAGATGACCAGAAAGACAGCAGAGAGAGCGACGAAGAGGGAGCACGTGTCCCGAAAGAGGAGCCAAAAAAGCGGGGCACGGAAGAAGAAGACAGCGAGAGTCAACAGGACACCTCGGAAGACGGCAAGACGCCAGACACAGGCGATGAGAAGGACACCAGCCGTGCGGTCGACAGCGACGACAGCGGCGAAGACCAGGTCCCGGCGCAGGAAGCGGACCAGAAGGAGAAAGGCACGATGGACAGCCAGGAAACGGCCGAAACCGCAAGCGCCGAGCGAAGGGGGGACTCGCGAGACCAAGAGGTCGGCCCTGAAGACAGCGGGGAAGAAGTCAGCCCTGTAGGGGACCAAGACCCCAAGCCTTCAAAGGAATCGGATGAGACGGAGCTGGTGATCAAGGAGGAGAATAGCCCAGACACGACAGAGTCTGAGCGTAGGGAAAGTAAGGTGGACCAAATGGATGACAGCCAGGAGGACAGTGAGGGTGACACCGAGACTGAAGCAGATCCCAGTATTAAAGAGGATGTCGGGACCAGCATCGCCTCTAAACCACAAGATCACAGTGAAGAAGACACAGATAACCAGCCCGAGGAAACTGATGATAGCACGATGAGAGAGCCAGAAGGTGGCTGACCAGTAATAAACATAATATTTATGTCAGGTCGCTTCTTTAGAAAAATATTTAATACAGAAAGTGACAACTCAACCAAATGTAAATGTTCATCAAGGATCTGTGCCTAGCGAGACATAATGAATTTATATAACACATTTTCTGTATTGACATCATATTGTAGGGATCCAATTGTTAGTGGTAATGACATCATATTGTAGTAACAGTATTACTAGTGGTAATTACATCATATTGTAGTTATAGTATTACTAGTGGTAATGACATCATATTGTAGTAACAGTATTACTAGTGGTAATTACATCATATTGTAGTTATAGTATTACTAGTGGTAATTACATCATATTGTAGTAACAGTATTACTAGTGGTAATTACATCATATTGTAGGGATCCAATTGTTAGTGGTAATGACATCATATTGTAGTAACAGTATTACTAGTGGTAATTACATCATATTGTAGTTATAGTATTACTAGTAGTAATTACATCAAATTGTAGCATGAGTATTGTTAGTGACACTGACATTATAATGTGGTAATAGTATCACTAGTGGTAATGACTTATTGTGGTAACTGGAACTCTTCGTTCTGATGCAGATTCTGACAGTTCTGACAAGGATGATAAGCACAAAGAGGACTCTGGTATGTATCTGCTCCTTTCAGTATTTTTTTTCTTCAATGAAATTGTTCTGAATTTCCTTCATATTGTGCGCATTTTGTTTTGATAGATTCAGATGATGATTCTGATGCAGAGCCAGATGCAAATTCACACACAGGTTTGTACACTGATCTTGAACTATATTAAATGTTAGTAGTTCTGTCCTTGAGCCGTTCGAATCTCATTCGGTTTTTTGTGGACCCAAGGAAGAGTAACAGCCACAATTTCAAATGCTGAAAATAATAACGCAACATTAGTCTCCCGCAGTGCCTTAAAAAGACCCTTTAACATCAGCAAAGTGCTTTTGCACAGATACTTCTTTAAAGGTTTTGAAATCAACCTTATTATGATATTCTCTAATCCATCTGCTGTTTAGATGAAGATGAAACCGACGAGGATTCCCATGATGAGTCAATGGCAAAAGGTAAGGTGCAGAGTCAAAGTCATTCAATCAAATGTTTGTGATGTTTGTACCAAAATAAAGTCTGAGTCATGTTTTTTATTTTATCAGATGACGATATAGATGAGATGGACGGGGCAGAAACAACAACTCAAGATTCAGATGGTAAGGACGGCTCTGGGTAATCGCACGTGGCCCAACCATTTTAAGGCTTTGACAAGGGAAAGAACCAGTTAATGTGAGAATCCTCTGTTGCTCCTGTGACATTTCTGATGGGGTTTCTGTGTACTTGAACAGAGACAATGAAGTCTGATGAGATGGATGTGGCGGACGACAAAACAGAAGGTATGGAGAAGACAGGACAGCCCTGCCAGAAGCCTCTCACAACTCACACACAATAGACATTATGCAGACACAAATACACACAATTATGTGTTTCCAAACGCACACAAAGACACATACACACACACATTTTCATATGCATAGAGTTATCTGACTCAGGAGGATGAGGATGAATCACTTACAACACGCTCAGACCAAAAAGTGCCTAAAGTAACAGAGTAAGAAGGTTTTCAGAAATCCTGGTTAGTGGTTTCTAGACTTCCTGCTTATTTCCACTAGATTCCAGGAATCTAAAACCAGGATTTTAGGAACCCAGGAAAGTTCACTGAATGTTTTGTTTTGGAATCCCGGGCAAAACACTGTGGATTGGTATAACCGTGTTACTTTATTGTCTCAGCGGTGGGAGCTGTGGTTCCAGACCAAACAGATCAACTGGACGACATGGCACAGGGTAATGGCAGCCAGTGCACTACGAGGCTTATCATTCCATTTAGCAAACACTTTGACCTGAAGCTACTCAATCACATGGAGCTCACTTGTTTTGTTCTGTATGATGCAGTCAGAGGGCAAGGTCATTTTCTGAGGTGGTGTGGCGTGTTTTTTCTTTGATTTCCAGTAGCTGAGCCGGCTGCTACTGTACCAGTAGTCCTGTCTTAGCAGTGTAGGTTGAGCCCAGAGGACTCTGTGGATAGAATTGGAAAGTTTTGAAGGTAATAAAAGTTATATCCCTTGATTTAAGAAAATGACAACCGTCACACTGTACAGTGTACACATTGTAAATACTGCATGGATTAATACAGCCGTTTCACTTCTCTTTTATTCCAGACCCATCATAGTGAAAAGACATCCGGCATCAACAGCATCAACAGACACTATAGTCAAATGTTTGTCTTAGGTTTCTTAGCTCCTGCCCCTCAAAGTGGTGAACATGTCTAAAATATAATTATTTAAGTGTTTTGGTGTACATTATCTTTTTACCCACATGTTTACATCTAAAGGGTACAAAGATTCTTCATAAATTGGCAGATTTTTTAAACACAGATTTTGTTACAAACAAGATATTTAAGTTGTGACATGATCATCACTACACTACTGTAGCATACTGATCACATCCACAAAATGTTTATTTTACCATGCCCATATGTGTCATTTTGTAAGATAGACATTTAGTCATTCTAGGTTTGCTATGTTTCCGCAGGTTATGGGTTACTACTGTTTATCTCTTGCCTCCATATGATGCGTTGCTGTTTCATGCTTGGCAGAAAGCTGAACTGGCACTTTGTCCTTCTAACCGATAATGGCTGCTACATTTGAAAAATAACTCCAACTGACTATCAGTACAACATTCCTTTTAAAATTGTAAGGAAAAATAAGGTCATATATATGCAATTAAGTGTACATACATGTTATTACATTACTATGTATTTGATAAAGTATACAACAAATCTAGAGAAAGTACTAGAACATGGTTTGGAAAAATTGTAAAATAACACTTGAATAGACATTATGAGACCTTCTTTTTAATATTACACAGGGGGAAAATCAAATAAAGATTGAGTTGTCAGAGACATTTTATTTTGCCAGTTTTTGGGATAAAAAGTTGTGTGTTTGTGTGTCTTTGTGTGTGCTGATTTTTGTTTTGTGAAACAATGTCACAGTCCTTGAGCACAGTTATAAATGAACTTAGCATTAACTTACCATAAACAAACTTAGCATTAACATGGTGGAAAGAAAAACATCCCTTACTGACATATGGACAGTGGCTTTGTTTATGTATCTGTAAAGGAACACTATTGCTTTTTAAATTCCCACAAAAAAACCTTCTCTGGGGATGTTTTCCAACTGTCACTGTAGTGGCATTCTGTAAAGAGATGCTGTTTATGAAGCAAGACTGAAGTCAGTCACTAAGCGACCAGAACTGTCAATCAAATAACATTGAGCTGCAATAGTGCTGCCTCCTGGTCTGTTGCCTGGGTGACCACTCTCCCTTAAAACAAAGTTGACGACTTACACAAGATATTTACTAGAAAAAAGTAAACACAACCAGTAGCAAATCAATCCACAACGTTAGTAGTTGTCAAGGACACAATGCTAAACAGTCTACACCAAAGTAGAATTCTCTTGTCTGAAAGGGTATTGACGCTTTTGTCGGAATGGGTATCAGTTGTTTACACATTAGCGTAGCTGTACTCTGCATCTGAACAAGTTAACTGGGTCTTTTTAGTCCAACAATACATTTAGCATTAAAACGCATTTAAGAGACAATGGCTTAGCCCTATGATTTTAACATCAACATGCTTTTAGAAATATGCACTATTGCTCACAGAAAATAAAGCTCCAAATTAAAGGAGGCACAAGTAGTAATTAGGGTACATTGATATGTGAATTAATCATAATCAATCAATTTGCCATGATACAGATACAGTATTTGTCAAAATCACCCTGCTCTCCCATGTCAATGGCAATGCTTGCTTCTTTATCATTGTTCTTTTTATAATTTTTTACTTATTTGTATTTTTACTTGAGTAAGACCAGGCAGCGTGTTATTATTCTCTGATGAAATTTCAGTTTATGTCATAATAATTTTGTAGACCCTTATCTCACTTTCATGACTTACAGTTGTCAAAGCATTTCTACTTGTGAACAACAGCCATTGTCTAGACATTAAGACATGTCTAAAGTCTTCACAAGCTATCGCACCAAAATCAGCTGGTCAACAAATGAAAGCCCAGGACCGGGTGATGTAGAGAACTGCATTCTGGGCCGTCAATAAAACAGAAATATCTGGGGTCCCAGAGGTCTGACAGTCACTCCGTTAACAACGTGTGATCATGAATGTCTCTCTCTGACATGAGGCACCGTACAGCCATAAGCATGACCTCTCAATGACACTTTCCACAATGCACCAGTGTCCACTCTGACCTAAGCAGGAAGAGAGTCCAAAAGGAGGGCACGAGATATTATGTTCCCCACATCCAAGAGGACCCCAGCCCAGAATAGCGGTTTACTGGGGCTTACCTTTCAAAGGGCCTGTGAAGCACGGGGGCCTACTTAGGTTACAACAAATAAACCAGACATGGTGGTCCAGCCTGGACCTGGCCCTGCACGGATGAGGA
>JACXGK010000494.1:53411-107365 GCA_016801125.1 Novumbra hubbsi
TCCAAGGAGTCCTCAGAAAGTGAATCCAAGGAGTCCTCAGAAAGTGAATCCAAGGAGTCCTCAGAAAGTGACCCAAAGGAGTCCTCAGAAAGTGAATCCAAGGAGTCCTCAGAAAGTGAATCCAAGGAGTCCTCAGAAAGTGAATCCAAGGAGTCCTCAGAAAGTGACTCCAAAGGTAAATGTGTTAAAAGCAGACATTTTGGACTGGGCATGCCATACTGTGCCCAAGGTATTAGCAAACAATGATACAAATTAGTAGACGCCACAATGGGGGAGGGATGTTTATGGCTGCCTTGTAACATGGAGGGATGAGCGAGGATAATAAAAAGAAAAGCTTTGCCTGATGTTTCAGAGGATCAATCAATAATGGGAGCAAAAGAGGGGTCAAATTCCAAAGAACAAATGCTATATTACAGAAAGTGTTACCCTCAAAATTTGTCACAGGACAGCTATTTCAGACACTGCTTATGTAGATAAAGGGCAAAAGGACAGTATCCGGTAAACAAATGCTAGTGCATGCTGCACAAGATCTCCAACACTATTTTCTTTGGCCCATTAGATGATGACAAAGATGATAAAGAGGATGCCTCAGATTCCTCTGAGGGTAAGAACTGTTCAATTCTGAAACTATATCATCCGAACACCTTGAAGAATGTAGGAACTAATCTTCTTCTGTCCTTCCACAGAAAAGGATGACAAAGATGCTGTAGATTCAAAAGAAGAAACATCTGGTAATGCACCATTTAATACCATACATTATGCCATAAACATGAAACCATTTATGTTGCTAATTAGGATTTCAGACTGAGAAAGTGACTGCAAAGGGTATCACTAAAGTGTTACCGTAATTAAGTGTTTTAAAAACCTTGTGAAACTCATTCTATGCCCAAAATCAGAAAGTGTTAGAAAGTGTTGTGGCTGTTTCCCTTTGTCCATTAGATGAATCTAAGCATGAAAGTGAGTCCGATGATTCTTCAGATTCTGTTGACTCAGATGATACGTCTGAGGGTTAGAGACAAAACACCAGACTAGTTGTAGTTTTTGTTACAAACTAATATTTTGCCTTGAGAAATCTTTAATGTAAACTTTGCATTCCTGATAATGATCTAGTAATGGCTAATTTCATTGTAATGTTAATTATATTAGGTTAGAATTGAATTATGTAAATCTTTTGTGATTGTAGATATGACTGGTCATCACATGGATGATGACAACAAACATCTAGAGGTTCATTGTGAAGGACACTGTGATGTTAATATGTTCTACCCTTCAGTTGAAGAAGATTCTTCTGGTGAGTCTAATCATTAAAGGCTGTGTGTCTGTCTCCATTACTGGTGTCCCCCAGGGTTCAGTTGTGGATCTCCCTGGTTCTCACTTGGTTCCGAAATACCTATTCTGCTTCAAATCATTACCAGGATGAATAAACACTGTCACTTGTTTCTCATTCTGCCACAGACAAAGATGATGGGGATGTAGACTCTGACTCAGACAGCAAAGACGACTCTGACTCAGATAAAGACAGCAAAGAAGACTCTGACATAGACAGCAAAGATGACTCTGACTCAGATAAAGACAGCAAAGAAGACTCTGACATAGACAGCAAAGACGACTCTGACTCAGATAAAGACAGCAAAGAAGACTCTGACATAGACAGCAAAGATGACTCTGACTCAGATAAAGACAGCAAAGAAGACTCTGACAAAGACAGCAAAGACGACTCTGACTCAGATAAAGACAGCAAAGAAGACTCTGACAAAGACAGCAAAGACGACTCTGACTCAGATAAAGACAGCAAAGAAGACTCTGACTCCAATAAAGATAGCAAAGCAGACTCTGACTCAGATAAAGACAGTGAAGAAGACTCTGACTCTGACAAAGACAGCAAAGATGACTCTGACTCAGATAAAGACAGTGAAGAAGACTCTGACAAAGACAGCAAAGAAGACTCTGACAAAGACAGCGACAGCAAAGATGACCACAAACACAATGAAGATGAGAGTGAGGATGACAGCAAGGATGACAGTGAGGATGATCGCAAGGGTGACAGCCATGATGAGAATGAGGCTGAATCAGATTCAAACAGTGACGATGACACCAAGTCAGAGGACTCTGATAACCACAGAGACTAAAGGTACAGATTCCCAAACAAAAAAACATGAAATGTCCTTAATAATTGGGCGAATAATTCGATTAAAAGATCATGACAATGCTTTTGTTTTAGTAGTAATGACATCATATTGTGTAGTAGTAATAATAGTGGTAATGACATCATACAGTGGTAATAGTATTGTAAGTGGTAATTACATTATGGTGTTGTAATAGTATTGATAGTGGTAATTATATAATATTGTGTTAGTACTATTGGTAGAGGTAATGGCATCATATTGTAGTTGTAGTATTGGTAGTGGTGATGACATTGTATTGTGGTAGGTGCATCGGTAGTGGAAATCACATCATATTGTGGTAGTAGTGATGTTAGTAGTAATTACATCATATTGTGGTAGTAGTATTGGTAGTGGTAATGACATCATATTGTGGTAACTGGAACTCTTCTTTCTGATGCAGATTCTGACAGTTCTGAGAAGGATGATCATGACAAAGAGAAATCTGGTATGTATTTGTTTCTTTAACTCGTCTTTCCGCTGATCCATACATCAAGAGGTTAAATCAAACAGTCTATCATTTTATTATATTTATTTGACGTCGTCAACATTTTATTTCCACAGATTAAGAGGATGCCCAATCTTAGTCGTATTTAGAGCCACATGGATACACTCACTGAGGTTTGTTTCCACTGGTCTGGCTTCACATCATGCAGGGGAACATTTTCCAGTGCAAACATCTTCCTTAGGTTTCTAAAACCACTGTTCAATCAAAATAAACTAGAAAATTATGTTGCATAAAAAACGTGTGTGCTTGCTTATTTTTCCTTTTCTCATTTAGTCACAGATTTGTCCAAATTAATTTGCATTAACAGAACCCTTCCAAAGATAAGAAGGGAAGAAGCTACCAAATTAGGTAGAATAATTGTCTTGCTTCCCTCACACGTACCACAGGATTCCTGCATCTGCTATGAGGGAATCATGTAAGTTTCCCGCAAAACTCCTGGGGGATTGCCTAAATCCTGCAGGTAAACTCCCGGGTGCTCCTGCTTTTGTGAGAGGTATCCTGCAGAAATCTAGAGAATCCTGCACACCCATGACAACTAATGCAGGAATCCTTCAAGATCAAAACCTTTATTCCTGCAGGACATGGCAATTCCTGAAGGATTTTAATATACCAGCAGGATAAGGCAATTCCTGCAACACCAAAACCATCAGGATTTTGATATTCCTGCAGGACGTGAATATGTGAATTCCTGAAAACTCCTGTAATTTGCTCATATTAGTCGTATAATTTTAATAATGTAACATTATGCAGACGGACTTCAATTACACTAAATACAAATAATTGTATCTGGGCTAGTATTTTTTATTGGCTCACACTGAATTTGAAACAAACACAAGTTACGTTTAGAATGGGCTTTAAAAGCAACAGATATTGCAGCAATAAAAGTAAGAAAGTCATTTGAAAACAATAAAAAAATATAATGTGTCATGTGTATTAAGTACAAGTAACGCATGTTACATCTTGTCTATTCTCTTAAAGACTATTTTGTCATGTTATTTTATGTCGGTAAAATACCACAAATAAAGTAAGCTCAGGGGGAATTATGCTGCCTCATCTTTTCAGTTATTTCTTATGTTCCTTATTATGACTTACAGTGCATCCAGAAAGTATTCACAACGCTTTACTTTTTCCACATTTTGTTATGTTGCAGCCGTATTCCAAAATTGGTTAAATTAAAAAAGAATTTAAAATGTGTTAAATGTTTTTAAATGTTTGCAAATCTCTCAGACCACGAGAAACAAAATGATCTGGTCTTATTCAAAATAAAAAACGAAAAATTAGATGTACATAAGTATACACAGCATTTGCCATGACCCTCAACATTGAGCTCAGGTGCACCCGTTTCCACTGATCATCATTGAGATGTTTATACAACATCTCAAGTCCTCCTATGGTTAATTCAGTTGATTGGACATTAGTTGGAAAGGCACAGGGAAAGATTAATGCAGCAATGTACAGAGACATACATTGATGGAAACCTGCTCCAGAGCGCTATGGGCCTCAGACTGGGGCGAAGGTTTATCTTCCAACAGGACAACAAACCTATGCCAAGATTACAAAGGGGTGGCTTCAGGACAACTCTGTGAATGTCCTTGAGAGGCCAAGCCAGAGCCCAGACTTGAACCCGATTGAACATCTCTAAAGGGATCTGAAAATAGCTGTGCACCGACGCTCCCCTTACAATCTGATAAAACTTGAGAGGTCCTGAAGAATGGGAGAAACTGCCTAAAAATAGGTGAGCCAAGCTTGTAACATCATACTCATAAAGACTTGAGGCAGTAATTGCTGCCAAAGGTGCTTCAAGAAAGTATTAAGCAAATAATGTGAAGACTTATGTATGTGTTTATATTTTCGTTCTTAATATTTGCAAGTCTATTAAAAATATTAAACAAAATGTTTCACTTTTTCATTATGGGGTATTGTGTATAGAATGTTGAGGGAAATAATGAATTTAATCCATTCTGATATAAGGCTGTAATATAAAAAAAGGTTTTTATACCAAAACACAGACTGAAAGACAAACACTCTGGGAATCAAACCAAGAGAGGTGTGAAAATACCTGAAGGTTAAAGGTTAAGGAACTGTTTTGACATGGTCTGGGTGAAAAGCAGGCACGGTGCTTCTTTTAAAATAATTTAAAGTGACTCATTTGTAGACATATTCTTGGGCAATTTTTTACATTGTCAGTCTACCTGTATCATGTTTCACAGTTGCTGGGCGGATTCTAGTAATGAAGAGAATGGAATGGTTTACATCAATGTAATTAACCTGTTATTTTGGGGGGGGTTAGTTACTTTTGTGGGTACTAGTTACTAGTTTGTGGGTAATGTTTTGTGGGGTGACCATCACACTTATTTATAGTTTAGCACAGCTAATTATCTTATGTTAAGTTACTGAAAGGAAGGATATGGAAGTTCAGACCTTCTTGCGACGTCACGTATGGATGTGCCATCCTGGAGGAGCTGGACTGCCTGTGCAACCTGAATGGGCTGCAGGTACCGCCTCATTCTACCAGATGAGAAAGGACACTAGCAAAACTAGACAGGAATCAGTCAGAAAGATTAGATTTTGCTCTGACTCAGAGCAATTGTCTTGTCTGTGGCCACCACCTGCAAAACCATTCATCGGGTTGCCTTGCTGTCGCCTCTCCAGTGAACCTGTTGTCACTTTAATTTGCACCAAAACAGGTGACGTTGATTCACAATCACTTATGCTTCCTAACTGGACAGATTTTGTTGTCATGCACCATAGCACCAAAGAAAATTCCTTGTATGTGCAAATGTACTTGGCAATAAAGTTTTACTGATTGTGATTTCTGATTTCTATCCCTGCAGTTTAATTGACTTGGTGTTACAATTATGATTGTGCCATTGTGTTATGTTTTTTACTTACTGTATTAAGTGTGGGTGTGGGTGTTTTAACACCCGTGGGGGATGTGGGGGTTTTAACACCCGTGGGGGATGTGGGGGTTTTAACACCCACACTTTTCCCGATGAGAGGGTTCAACACCCACACTTTGTTTTTAATTGTTAATAAACAAACCACATCCATCCCCCGCACTTTTGAAAAGCTTGCCACGCCCCTTGTAGGGGTATTCCCTACTTGGCAATAAAGCTGATTCTGATTACAGGTTCCCTTAATTTTTTTGATCAGTGTCCTCTGATCCCAAAGGGGCCTTGAACATTGGTTTGGTGCAAGTACCGGCCTTATCACCTGCACCACAAATGATGAAGGTCTGTTTCTGATGTGTTCATTATGGATGTTGTTTTGTATGTGTCGTCAAAATACGTTGGACAAAACAGAGCAATGAACATAGTATGGTTCATTGGATTCTATTGGGTTTCATTGTCCGAAAGAATCTCAAATGACATCTTTTATCAAATTCACAAAATGGCTTTAGCATTTCTTAAACAGAACAGTATGAAATAACAGTTAATGGAATAGAGTTGTTGTAACATGATCAGTCGAGGAGTTGTACATGTCCAGTAACATAAAGAAAAAGATCAGTCAGATGTGTCACAATATCCCTGGACTGCCTAGTACTACTGGACTTGAGTCATTTTTAGAAGCTATTAGTTTACTTTTAGCCACAGACTCAGCAAACACAGGGCATCCTAATGTTGAGTGACATCATGAATCATGCCATTGTCGTTTTTTACCCACCTAACATGTGACCTATGTGCACATTCTGATACCCTTGTCAAACTTCACTGACCCTCGCACAACATAACAGCTAACATTGGTTATATTGCACATTTTTGTCAATGCCAAATATCACACAGGTTAGGCTGTAACAACTTCAGGTTAATAAACATAAAAAACATATTTTAGGACATTTATGTTTGTTACTGGACAGACAGTGGGGAAGTTTTGGTAAAATTGCATTGCTCTAGAATGAAAATGATTCTACAGACAAATACCACACTAAGCCAAAGATTTAACAAAATACAGCTTTGATATTCAACAAATAATTAGTTTTCCCAGAAATGTAAACCTCAACTCGGATTACCACTTTCACTCATTATGGACTTAGTTTCATATAACACATTGTTTTAAGGATATCTTAGATGAAGCCTTACTAAAATCCTTTAACCTTAATCCTTTGACCTACTGGAAAAACACTTCTAACACAATTGTCTGCAACACCTCCCTCTATCCCTTTGTGTAACAGTGTGTGTGTCTTTCATGCTCTGCCTTGGATCAGAAAACTATAAAACCAGAATATAAATTGATTAGAATCCACAAAAACACCTGAGAGCCTCTTCACTTATCAAACGATCCTTTCGCAGTGATGTCTCGGTAAGGGAACGCTAACATAACTGTGTTGCTCTGGATATTTTTTGGGGAAGTCAATGTGTGTGCTTTATGGGTACTTTTAAAATAACTCAAGCTATGAGAAATATTTATCTATTTTTATGGATAGTTTACATTGTCAGTCTATATAAAAATGTAATCTTGTTTTACACATGCCGCCGAGATTCTAATTGTATTGGAAAAGGGTACTGTTGAAATTATTTGTGTATTTTTCTGTTTTTGGGAGAAGGTTTTGTGGGTATTTTTTTAAGTCTAGTTTAGCTAGGTTAAATAACTAATGCTAAGTTACTGTAAGCAAGCATATGGAAGTTCATGTCAGAGCTAACGTTAGCTGAAATCAACCGAAAAATTAGCTAATAAGATCCTTTTTACAATACAGTCTTGCCATTGTAATGTAATCTACATTTTGTAAATTATTGCTAAACATTAACATGTATTATAACACTGATTAAATTCTGCACTATACATAATTTAAAATACCATCCTAGTGTTTTCAAACTTAGCATTAGCTGCAGTTCAGCTGCACTACTTTTGGTGTTATGGAGGGTTAATTTTAACAGTGTACAATCATGCTACTGCCATTTTCCAATACTATCCAATGTATCTAATTGTCCAATGTATCTTATTGATACAAAATGTATTTAGTTCAAATCTTAAAACTATTAATTTAATGATGGTTTGAAAACTTACCAGGTTGTTTGTGTTCGTTAACAGAATATTTGCTGTTTCTTTGTTCTTGGCTTGGGCTTGCCTGGCTCTCCCAGCACATATTCCTGGTAATTACATCATTTAATTTGTATGTAAATGAAACAGGAATTCCTTTCAAAGACATAATTGCACCTGTCCCTTTGTTTCAGGTGAAGGTTCAGAATTGTACATTACAGGCACTCCTGAAAACCCGGCCTATAATATGTTTTATACAAAGTTTAAGGATACTGGTGTTCCATTCTGTTTTATTAAAATTGGAATACTATATCCACTCAAATTCATATAAAACCAGGAAAATGAATTCATGGTTTGGCCTTTGATAATATCAAAATGAATGTTTTATAGATTCAAGGGTATTTTGTGTTTGTTTTCTCTACATTATTTTTCATTTCCGCCGACATTTCTGAATGTTATTCTGACCACATAATGTGATCTGGACAGTGGCTTTCTCTCAGCTGATTGACACTTGCTACATTCAAAAACACCCAAAAACGTATCAACTGATTTCCTGTATTTTACCTCAGATGACCATGAAAAGATGTCCTCAGGGATGTCAGATGGGGATATGAGTACGACTCTTTATGTCTTTCTTCATTAACATTCACGTAACTTTGATTTTACAAATCATGAAAACATCCATTATCATTGTAACATTGTTATCAACTGGCTGATTTATCCATAATGTAATATAAAATAACACATCTATGTTGATAATTATGTTCGCAGATGAGGATAAAGATCTAGAAAGTCACTCCAGTGGTAAGTATTTTAGAAAAAGAAAAATTAGTAATAAATACATATTCTTAAAATTATGAAAATGTGAGTAATTGTATATACAATCCTAAATTAGAATTATAAAGTTGTACAAAATGGCCAATCTGCCTTTCAGGAAGTGACTCCGAAGGATCTCCTGAAAGTGACTCCATAGACTCTCCAGAAAGTCACTCCAAAGGCAAGCGCATTAAAGGCAGACATTGTAGGCACACATAATAACTGCATTATGCCATTGCGTGCTTGATTACAGTAATTTTCATACTAAACATGTTCTAAAACAAGCAAACAATGGTACAAGTTAGCGGTAGTCAGGATAAGGTGAGGGGTGGCTGGCCATGAAGGGGTGAATGAGAAGCATGAAAGGAAGAAAACCTTTGCAGACTGTTTAAGAGGAAGCAACACCCTCCAGCCCACTGTGGGTTGCAACAATGGGAAGAGGCCGTAATAAAATTAATTAAATAATGTTTTATTTTACAAAGACAGTATGAAAAAGCTGTAAATTCCCCAAAAAACAAATACATAAGACACTGCTACTAAAAACTTTGCTAATTCATATTCTGCTGATAGATAAATCCAATGGAAAAACATGTCTATGGTGAGGGGGACAATATTAGATAAATAAAAGTTAGTCCAAAGAGCCTCTTGAAAGTGACTTCATAGGTAAGTGTGTAAAAAGAACGTTGACAATCCTCTCCTTACACATCGATTCAATCCCCAAAATCAATTGTAGGAAGTGTCATGACTGTTTTCCTTTCTCTATCAGATGACGATAAACATAAAACAGAGACAGACAATGCCTCTAATTCCTCTGATTCAGATGTTTCGAAGGGTAAATACCAAAGACACCAACTTGTTTGACCAAAGTGGTGAAGTTCATTAGGATCAATACAACACAATTGGTTTGCATAGTGAAATTCCTTACGTTCTCCCCCTGATTCAAATTATTCATGAGAAACCTTTCATTTTCTATATCAGGCTTTTTGCCAAGTGAAATACATAACAAATAAGATAGGAATTGAACAACATAAATCCTTTATGATTGTAGATATGCCTGGTCATGTCATGGATAAATGCAAAGAACTGAACTTTCATTGTGATGGAAACTGTGATGTTAAGATGTTCTACCCTCTAGCTGAAGAAGACTCAGCTGGTGAGTATAGTCATTGAACGCTGTGTGTCTGTCACCATTAGAGGCTCAACATGGGACAGGTCTTATTACCAGATCAGAAATACCTATTTTGCTTCAAATCCTTACCAGGATGTCCGAACATTGTCATTGTTTTTGTCCTGCCACAGACAAAGATGACGGTGATGAAGACTCTCTCTCTGACAGCAAAGAAGACTCTGACTCAGATAAAGCCAGCAAAGAAGACTCTGTCTCTGACAAAGACAGCAAAGACGACTCTGACTTGGACAAAGACAGCAAAGAAGTCTCTGACTCGGACAAAGACGGCAAAGAAGTCTCTGACTCCGATTCTGACAGCAAAGAAAAACGCGAAGACTGTGAAGATGAAAGCAAAGATGAGTGCGATGAGGATCATGACACTTCAGAAGAGAGGTTTGCTGCAGAGAAGATTGAAAGTGCAGAAGACTCAGACAATGACATTGACAGCAAGGACAAAATGGATGACCGCAAAGACGACAAGGATAACAGCAAGGACGACAGTGAGGATGAATCAGACTCAAACAGTCATGATGACATCAAGTCCGAGGACTCTGATGATGGCATGATGAAAGAATCAGAGGTGCGTATACCACTATTGCACCCTTAAAATGTAATTTAAATTAGAAAGAAAAAAAAATATCATGGCATTAAGTAGTATATGGGTTAGGGTTAGGGACATCATATTGTGATAATAGTGGTGTTACTGGTAATAACATCATATCGTGATAATAGTGATGTTTGTAATGATAACATCATTAAGTGATAATAGCTTGTTTGTGGTAATGACATCATATTGTGATAATAGCGTTGTTTGTGGTAACAACATCATATTGTGATAATAGTGTTGTTTGTGGTAATTACATCATATTGTGTGATTAGTGTTGTTAGTAGTGATGACATCGTATTGTGCTAACTGGAACACTTTATTCTGAAACAGATCCTGACAATTCTGGCAAGGATGATAAGATCAAAGATGACTGGTAGGTTTTTCTTTCAATTGTTTGTCAGCAGATCCATGCTGTACTGACTAAAAGAGACAGGAGTCATTCACATCAACGTTTTGTTCAGCAGATTCATGCTGTACTAAATAAAAGAGGCTGGAGTTAATAAAATCAACAGTTTTTCAGCAGATTCATGCCATAATACATAAAAGAGGCAGGAGTCATTTAAAAAAAAAAAATTCAGCAGATCCATGCAGTACTGAATCAAATCATTTAATCCAAAAGGTCAATAATTGTATCCCCATTTCTTGACCTCCTGTAAACGTTATCATACAATCACAGCATGCCCAATCTTAGTCACCTGTGGCCAGTTTTCCAAACATTATTTACCCATATATTAAGTAACAGCAAGTATTAAATATACAACAATACAATTAATAGAAAGTGTTATAGAGTGGTCCAGTGTTTTAAGACAAGGCCTAAACATGTTGCAGTGTGGGTTAGAAACCAGCTCACACTCTTCATTCAAATAAATCCTTTGAACGCATAAAAAGATATTTAGCAAAATAATAATTCACTTAATAATAATTCAATAATTCACTTTAAATGGAGACTGTTGTATTCATTATTATCCTGTATACTTCCCTGTCTGAAAGTTAGGGAATAAAACCATGACTTTTAAATGAATTTCACGCATTTGAACTTGTATGATGCAGTCATTGGTTGTTGGGTTGAAAAACCCTGGTTTATAACTGACATGTTTTCAGTTTCCTGTATATTTCCCTGTATGACGCTAATGTCTAGCTTTTGTGTCTTCTGATTTTCAGATACTCATGCTAATCGCGGCCCCGGCGTCCATCCTCTGGGTAGAGGCCACAAAACCCTTAAAAGCATCAGGCAAAACATTGCTCTGAAGTTTTAGAAACCACCATTGGATCAAAATAAACTATAAACGCATATTGCATGAAAAATGTGTGTGCCTGCTCTTTTTGTCCATTTTAATTGTTAGCATTGCAGCTAGGTAGCTAATGTTAGTTAGTCTTGGCCAAATGCTAGCATCCTGGGCTTTCTTCCACACACTTGGATGTTAATCTTCGTATGTCTTTTCAAGGTGTCTGCGTGAGCATGAGCAGCACCATTCAGGCAATCTGCATTTCCAAGAAAACAAATTGAATTGTTTGTTGCAACTGTAATTAAACAATTACAAATGTTAACCTAATGCAAAACAAGCAGATAGCATATAGAAAGGCAGACCAATAACAAAAAGGTTGGTTTGATGCTGCCACTAAATGTTTAGGAATATTATCCAAACCTGCAATGATGCACTTCCACAGGCCATAGGTGTGATCTAGTGATGATATATACTTTTACACTTTGTAGTATTTTCTATTGAATAAAGGGTTAAAATAATTTGCACATCATTGCATTATTTCAAACCCAAATATAGAGTATAGTGTCTAAAGTAAAAAAAATTACGAAGAAAATAAAGAATAATTATTATAATTTTGTAGGGTTATGTGACTAAATGATCATACCTTGGCATTTATAAAGAACATTTATAAAGAAGCTGGTCGATTGGGAAAACTCATTGTCAAAATGATTGCATGAAAAACTCCAATAGTTTTAATATTTTTTTTAGGATGATGTGTTAAGTACGTATACTGTAGTGCAGGGGTGGATAAACTATGGCCCAAGGGACGAATTT
Source organism: Novumbra hubbsi (assembly GCA_016801125.1). Classification (NCBI taxonomy): domain Eukaryota; kingdom Metazoa; phylum Chordata; class Actinopteri; order Esociformes; family Umbridae; genus Novumbra; species Novumbra hubbsi. The sequence goes on from JACXGK010000494.1 coordinate 65,689, forward strand.
GGCCCTGAAGCAGTTCCATCCGGCCAGCGGAATGAAAAACAATTGTTTGGAGGGGAATTAAAAAACAACTCACCAGCCCACTCTTATACATGAGTATGAGAATTTAAATTATTTACACATTATAAAGGATCTACTGTCACGGTTGTGGTATGGAGGTGAACCAAACGCAGACATTCTCAAATGAAAAGGTGATTTAATCCAATAACAAGACAAACTCTACACGAACAGTAACCGGAAAATGAAAGGGCTAACCAACATAAAACGATACACAAATAACATGTAGAGTATTCACCGTATATTGGAAATAAACAAAGGACAAATCGTGAGTGTTGCATAACACAAACATAAACAATAAACCACACTGAGTGTGGTGAAAACCCAATCCTAAATGGGCTCCCCAATCAGAGTCAACTGAATGCAGCTGCTCTGACTGGGGAGCCCACAGCGGCATGGAGAAGGCTAGAGGCCTCTCTATGGGTCATGCACTGAAACGGCCAGGGGCCCGCAGCCAGGGCATGACATCTACTGTATAAATGTTTTAACTTATGCCATTTCCTCGCCTGCAAATCATTTCTGATTAACAAATTGCAAAAACAAATGTGGCCCTCCATTTAATTTCAAAATCCTGATGTGCCCCCGAACAAAAAAGTTCTCCCTGCCCTGCTGTAGTGTAATGGTGCCAAAGAAAGTTGGAGTCTTGTGACTGGACAAAACAGAGCAATGAACTGTGGTTCAATGGATTACGTCTCAAATTCTTTTTACCATATTCAGTGGTTCAATAGGTGGCTTTTCATTGTCCTGAACAATACAGCATAAAATAACACTTTATAGAATAGAGTTCTGGTAAACTGATATGTTGAGAATGTACACTTTTGTCAAGCATCATGAAGACAGAGACCATTCAATTGCGTCACAACACCACTGAAACTTAAGATTACCCCAGACCTAAAAGGTTATTTTTAGAAGCTATAAGTACATTTTTAGCCATAAACCCATCAAAGACGAGGGTATCCTATGGGAATCAGGGAATCAAGACAAAGTCTCCTGACATTCCAGGGCGATACATTTATTTTTTTGCTGAGTATTAGTGTATTTGTAAGCCCATTTGTACCTGTAAATATTATTATTTTTTATACAAAGTCCTATACAGATAGTCTTCCAACTGGGCAAACTATGTGTACCTTAGCAGTCAACATTGCTAATCCTACAGATTATTACCAGTACCATCCATAAATAATGATAGGGTACCTCACCACCAGATCAATGCATTTACAAAATTTATAAAGCAATTCATACTTGCCATAGAAACAAAAGGCAAAGGAAACACTTTGCTAAAATTGGAGTGGGTTAGAAACAAGCCCACATTTCTGTGGAATAGCAGTCCAGGCCAAAGCAGGAATAAATTATAGCTCTTCCTATTAAACAAATATAATTTCTTTATTTACATATGTCCACACAATAATTTGAGGGTTTAAGTGATCTCATAGGAATGTCCTCTGTTTGCTGTATAGAAACGCAAACAAAAGTGTCAAAGCGTCACTTTCTTAACCTTTAACTAGTAACCTTCAAGCATTTTCAAAAAGAGTAATACCATCTGCAGCATCTCTTTGTCCCTTTGTTTCCTAATGTGTCTGTCTCTTTGTCTCTCAGGCTCTGCCCCCTTGAAGTATAACATGTATAAAAGCAGAAGTTAGCCCTGTTGGAATATACTAGAACACCTGAGTTCCTCTCCACTGACTGAACAATCCTGCCACAATGCAATCCTGGTAAGTAAGAGTTAACACAACCGCGGTTTGCTTTGGATATTTGCTTTGAGTATTGTTGTTGTGTGTATCGGTACCTTGCAAATAGGGCAAGCTGCTTGACAGATGGTTGACATACATTGCAATGTTTTGTATTGTCATTTTACCTGTTGAATGAAACTTTAGAGGTGTACATTTGCTGGGAGATTCTAATGATTTAGCGAAAGGGTACTGTTTAGGTAATTCAGGTTACTTTCAGTCTTGTGGAGAGTGTTTTTGTGGGGTTACAATTAGATTATAGCTAAATTAGCCAGAATTAATTCAAAAACCTTGTGGCACCCTGAGAAAATCCTATAATACGATTTTCTATTAAAAAGTTAATATTTGCATTGGGAACGCTACAGTAGAGTCTCATGACATCTTGGACTACTGGGATATAAATATTTGATGACACACAGGCTAAACTTCCATAGTCATTCATCACATGGGAAACACCAGCTGATGGCTGTGTGATGTAGTGGGGCTGATTTACTACAAAAGTCCCTGAGACCCTTGTTAGGATATATTTTTCCTGATGTCAAAATCTTTTAACAATTTGTACTCAATAAAAGTGGGTGAAAATTAGATGTACATGATTTCTTGGCTGTAAAATCAAGGTGATAAACAATAAAACAATAAGCCATCTGGCTCCTGTTTTAGAGGATACCAGGTGGTAATATATTTTGTAACTTAACATAATTGTTTTATGCAATGTTGTATGCACGTTTTAAGAAAATAATGGTATACATCATATTGGTGTCAAGCAGCTCGTGGGAGTGACCTTTGATGACAAAAACAACGTCTTCACGTTTTTCCAACTACAAAGCATTTTATTTTAACAATGTATCATCTTTGATACTTTTTCAATTTTCCACTGCAACTAACTACAACACTATTCCATAAGATGTTATATTATTACTAATTAATTAAAATTACTCAGTTATTAATATTCCTTATTAATACTGAAACAAATTTTCTTCAAATGTAAAATGTATTCATTACGCAATTAATTGAAAGGTGAAATGACCAGTCTCTTTCTCTGTGTCCTTTAACAGGACATTAACCCTATGTTTCATCTTGGCTTTGGCTGGCCTAGTTCTCCCAGCCCCCATTACTGGTAGGAACATACGATATTATTCAAGTTTGAATTGGTGGTCATATCTCAGGGATTTCCATCAAGGAGAGCATAATACTCACCAATTCTGGTATTCCAGATGGAGATGCAGACACCACCGGCAGTCCTGATACAGGTGAGGCATAATATATAAGTTAAATTGAAAGAAATCAAACATACAGTCTAAGGCAGGGGTGGGCAAATATTTTGGCTCGGGGGCCACATCAGGATATTGAAATGAAATGGAGGGCCACATTTGTTTTTGTACTTTGTTAATCATCATTGATTTGGAGGCCAGAAAAGGGCAAAAGTTAAAACATACATTACATATGTACAGTAGATTCCATATAAGGTGTAAATAGTTAAAATTCTGACTCAGATCTATAAGAATGGGCTGGTGAGTTGGTTTTTTAATTCCCCCCAAAATAATTTTATTATATTCCGTGGGCCGGATGGGACAGCCTCGCGGGCCGCATTTGGCCCCCGGGCCGTGGTTTGCCCACCCCTGGTCTAAGGCCTGAGTTTAAATACAATCAGTAATATCAGAGCTCTTTTCCCATGTTCTTGCTGAAATCTAGGGCTACAGAGATGTAGCCACACAAACTCATATACAGACATTGCAATGGATTAAGATTGGCAATCAAAAATATGAAAATGATCTAGTTCTAAGTAGAAATATTTTTTAGTACAAAATGAATCATTCTATTTTCCTTGAAAGATACATAAATGTAGACAGGTTGTTTATTATCATTTCAGATCTGGACAAGTCTCAAGAAAGTAATTTCACAGAGTCTTCAGAAGTTAACTCTAAAGAATCTTTAGAAAGTAACTACACAGATTATTCAGAAAACAACTCGACAGGTAAGTGTTAAGAGCAGACATTGTGCTCCTCCTGATTGGTGCAGGCACATTTTAGCAGCCTGGGTAATGGTAATTCCTTGGACATACTGAACATACCCAAGAGTCCTGCAAGTTTTCCATGAATTGCATGCTACTTTGTGTGTCAGCATGTTTCAGGGCATGCTTGTCTCAATCTTTGACTCTCCTACACCCACAAGGAGTTGCTATAATAATGCAAAAAAGTATAGAAAAAGAAAAATTGATGTATCCAACACTGATTTCAACCTCCAAAGTCTGTTAAATGACAGTACATTTCCCGATGCTGCGGAAAACAATGAAAAAATGTGTTTATGAGTTACACAAGTCCATTGTACAAAAAGATTGAACACTATTTTCTTTCGACAATTAGATCACCATAAAGAAGATGCCTCTGATTTCTCTGAATCAGAAGATTCCTCAGAGGGTAAGGCACCAAAGTATTTCGGTATTACTGAGAAAATAATAATTACATTCTAATAGAAAAAAAGTCAGACAAAGATTCTTCTGGTAACAAATCTTTCCCCTTTCGATAATCACTAATGATTTCAACAGGCACTATGATATCAACAACAAGTTTGTTAAGATGTAATGCTGATTATGATTTTGGAATATTCAGAGCGTGACTCCAAAGACTCAACAGAGAGTGACTCCAAAGACTCAACGGAGAGTGACTCTAAAGACAGTGACTCCAAAGACTCAACAGAGAGTGACTCCAAAGACTCAACAGAGAGTGACTCCACAGGCAAGTTTTCAAAGCTGACATAGTCACCACAATACATTGATATCCCCAAAATCACCAAGTAAAAATAAGTTCACTATTTTCTTTTTCCATTAGATGACGATAAAGAGGCTTCCTCTGATTCCACTGACGAAGGTGATGCTTCTAAGGGTAAGTGACACATTTTTTTAAAACTTTGAATTATGAAATATAATTTGTTTTATGTGTTTTCCACCCAAAGTAAAAGCCTGAAAAGTGAAATCTCACATTCCCCTTTATAACATTGTAATACCCAGTTTAATTGACAAATTAAAAGACATAGAACATTAGGTATCAGTTAGATATAAATGCTTTGTGATTGTAGATATGACCAGTCAAGTCATGGATGATGACAACAAACAACTGGAGGTTCATTGTGATGGACACTGTGAGGTTAATACGTTCTACCCTTCAGCTGAAGACTCTGCTGGTGAGTCTACTCACTGATGTCTGTGTGTCTCTCTCCATTAAAGGCTCAGGATGGGATAGGTCTTATTACTGGTGTCCCCCAGGGTTCAGTAGTAGGATCTCCCTGTTCTTACTTGGTTTAGAAATACCTAATCGGCTTTGAATCATTACCGGGATGTCTAAACACTCACTTCTCATTCTGCCATAGACACAGATGACAGCGAACAGGACTCAGACAGCAAAGAAGACTCTGACTCAGACAAAGATGACAGTGATGAGGACAGTTCTGTTGCAGAGGAGAAGGAGAGTGACTCAGATACAAAGGACGAAGTTGACAGTGACAGTGACAGCAAGGATGACAGCAAGGACAGTGCAGACACCTCTGACGAAGACGACAGCAAAGACAGCAAGGATGACAGCAAGGATGACAGCAAGGACAGTGCAGACACCTCTGACGAAGACGACAGCAAGGATGACAGCAAGGATGACAGCAAGGACAGTGCAGACACCTCTGACGAAGACGACAGCAAGGATGACAGCAAGGATGACAACAAGGGTGAGAGTGAGGCTGACTCAGAGTCAAACAGCAAAGATGACACCAAGTCAGAGGACTCTAATCACAACATGACTGATGAGACCAAAGGTATAGTTTCCTCTGTAAAACCTCGCAAATGTAGCTCAACTAGTGATTAGAAAAATATTTTCATCCTCAAGTAGAACCTTATTTCTTAGTAGCAATTGTGTCCTATTGCGGTAATAACATTGTTAATAGACATTGTACCATTCTGTAGTAATAGTATTGTTAGTAGCAATAGTACAGTTTTGTAGTAGTATTGTTAGTGGTAATAGTATCTCACTGTGGTAACTGGAGAACTTTTTTCCGATACAGATTCTAATGATTTGGACAAAGTTGATGAGGAGAAAGATGAATCCGGTATGAATCGGTTCCTTTCACTTGTTTGTCAGCAGATCCATCCAGCACACTCAATATGTCATTGATGTCAAATGGTCCATCATTTTATTTCTTTGACGCTTTAAACTATTTTATGTCCATAGATTGAGAGAATGGCATATCAGTGACAGGTGGACATTCAAACTCAGGTTTGTTCCCTCTGTTCTGGCTTTAACTTTTCTTTTACTGTTAGATACCTTTAAATATAATAATATACAATGAACAGAATGGTGTTCTACAGTTATCCAGTGGTGCATGTGTTTGATTCTGGACCACTGCACTTTCTGCAAATAACACCTTATCTAAATATATTAATAAAAACATTTCAGACGGTCCTGCTTCTTTCACCATTTTCTCTGGGTAGAGCCCACAAGACACTGTCTGGAATCAGACGCTCAGGATATCCAACATCATGAAAAGTCCAAATCTGTTCTGTATGGAAATAAACATATTATAGCATAACAAAAGAAAATGTCTGTGCTTGCCTAATTTCTATCCACTTTCTTATGATACTAAAATGTGTTATGTGGTGGTAGTGGTTATAGATTGAAATGGAGTTTGTGAAAACATAGATAATAAAGGTCCAACAGAAGGTCCAACAGACAAGGTCCAACAGAATTGTCACTTTTGCGTACAAACGCCTCCAAAACACTGTCAAATATATCTACCCATTAATGCCCACAAATATATACATATATACACCAATGCCCACAAATATATATACACACTAATGCCCACAAATATATATATACATACACTAATGCCCACAACTATATCTACACACTAATGCCCACAAATATATATTCACACCAATGCCAACAAATATATATACACACTAATGCCCACAATTATAGATATATATGTCAACACACCAATGCCCGCAAATATATATATATACACACACACAAATGCCTGCAAATACATATACACCAATGCCTGCAAATGTATACACACACAAAAGCCTGCAAATATATATATACACAAACAATGCCCGCAAATATATACACACACACACACAAATGCCCGCGAATGTATATACAAACCAATGCCCGCAAATATATATACACACCAATGCCCGCAAATATATATACCCCAATACACGCAAATATATATGTGGGATGGCTTCTCAACAAAGTGCTGCCAACACCTTATAATGGCGGGTCTTCTTCACAGTTCAGCTCCCTCTCGCAAATCTCACCCTATGAATCTTCCTCCAACTCTTAGACTGTCGGGCTCACGGGCTGTTTTATGGTTTTGTAGTCCTCCTCAAGAATACAAAATGTTTTAAGAAGCTGTCCCTCTTCCAAATTCAAACATCATATGTTTAACCTATTTAACAAGTCCGCCAGTCACTCGTGCAGAGTATTGGATAGAAGAAAGAACCCCCATAAACCCCTGGGTGGGATGGAGGTGCTTTGCCAATCCTAGCATCCCCCTGGTGCCCTGGTTCGAGGGCTATATGTGGATTGATTGACTGAGGGATAGGATAGGAGGATCAATAGGATATATTGGCTTAGTATCTCTTGTTGACAGGTTCAACACCAGTAGAATTGGAGACATCTAAAATAGGCAACTTGATTTGCTTGGTCGTTCAAGGCAACCGACTATGCGGAGGATGAATCACTATATCGTAAAGCATTTCTGAGTCATTTTCTAACAATAGTCTGCTGTTCTAGTTTCAAAGGGGAAGCGGGTTTCACCATTGGGGTGACTGCACATACCAGTTATAGGAGACCTAGGTCAGGATACGATGGAGTAAAGCTATTGGGGTTATGGACAAAAGAGGCCAGGTCTAGAACAAAGATCAGGGGGACACCAGCAGTTAAAGCCCAGGGAGAAGATTCTCCTCCACATCCCCTGGCAGGATCCATCTGCCAGGTAGGATGTAATCCAAGAGCCTAAGACGCCCAGTCCCAAGAGGGTGGAGAGCACCATGTGATTGTTCACAGTGACGTGGGCAGCTTCTAGAATGATCAGAACCGAGCCAGCTTGGGCAGTGCAAATATCCGGTCGGCCTTGTTTGAGTGACCCTTTTTGATACCAGACTCGCATTGTGAAAAAGACAACTGGAGTGTTGGTGAGAGACATCCCCTGGACGTGTTTTTTATTACAGTACAGGCATCACACTGCCAAACAGGAAACTGTTTGATGTAAAAACGTATCTAGGACTTTTCAGCATACTGGGTATTACAATAATTTCACAAGGAAAAGATCAGCTACGTGGTACTGAAACAGGAGCTTGTTTTCACAAGCTTGCAGACTTCAGTGTCACAAGCAGAGTTGAGCACAATGTGTCAAAGCCTCATGTGGACACCCTGAAGATCGCTGCACCTGATGACAAGGAAAACCTGATGACATGAAAAAAACCTGATGACATGGAAACACGCCCAGTAAAACCATTTGAATCAGTGTGTTCTGTACTCTGTACTGCTCGTCCAGGAAGGTGGCGGTACTGCTTTTGAGAAATCAAAGAAGAACCATGACGATAAGTCTTCTTTAAAAGTCATTGAAGAATGGCCAGTGGTTTGGTCAACTAATAAGGGACTGTTATAACGCTCACTTTAAAACATTCTGTGTGGTACCCGTGTAACCTGAGGAGATATATTGTAATGGTCGATCTTCAGGGTCATGCAGTGGGAGTTATATGTTGTGTTCATCTGACAGGACCATCACACTCTCAACCATTTGTCTTCCAAGGAAGTGTTCAACACACGTTTCAGGAGAGACGTGCAGTTCCACGTATTGGAATGGCATTGCCCTTCACTGTCGTTCTAATTACATAGAGATGAAACACCACGCAGTAGAAGTCAGTCTGGAATGGTTCCTGGTGTTGAACCCATTACACAGAATAGAGGCACCGTCCAGCATGAACAAGTCCAGAAGTGATTTTCTGTCTCCCCCCGGTGGAGGTTTGCAGAATGGGCAAACAGTCCAAGAATCGGTGATCAATTGTTTTGCAATGTTGCAACAATTGTATGTGAGGAATCGCATGTATTACACATCACTGCATTATATCGCATGTATTACACATCACTGCATTATATTGCATATAATACACATCACTGCATTATATCGCTTATAATATACATCACTGCATTATATCGCATGTATTGCACATCAATGCATTATATCGCATGTATTACACATCACTGCACTATATCGCATGTATTACACATCACTGCACTCTATCACATGTATTACACATCACTGCATTATATTGCATGTATTACACATCACTGCATTATATCTGACTCATTGGCATTGAAAGAAGAAAGGGGGCACACCAACTACCAAACATTTACTGCATAACACACGTTATGATAACTTCCCGTCAGCGCATTTTCATGAACGATCAGACAAAATCACTGCACACTGCCATGCAGATCACTGCACACTGCCGTGCAGATGACTGAACACGTTAGCCGGCAGATTTCAAGACGTCTGTGGAGTCCCGGAGGGGCCCCTTCACTCATCGCTTCATCTCAGAAGTAGATTCCTATGAGTCCTTTCTGATCTTTAAACAACATGATCACAAACTCCGGCCATGACAATGTATGAATATAAGACATAATCATGAGACACCGCTCCACCAGGCCCTAAGAGGCCCTAAGATCAACTTTACTGGGTATTACTGTAATGCTAAGCCATACTTTCACAATAAAGCAGTTTGGGTCCCGTCGGACCGGAGCGGTTCTCAGTCAGATTTCAAATATAAACAATATGTCGTCCTGACCTTTACCCAGGTCAACGTTTAAGAAGAGGCAAACCAAGAGACACAGAGGAAAGAGGAGATTGTATTCTCCACATCCAGTGGACTAAATCGCTTGACCCAACCCCAGAAGAGCTGTTTACTCGGGCTCATACTCATATCGGAGGGCCCCCCTGAAGCCTGCGGCCCTTCTCAGGTTACAAATAAACCAGACCTGGCGGTCCCAACCAGACCGAGCCTTCACAGAGAAAGAGGAAGAGGAGGAGGAAGAGGGGAGAGGTGAACAAAAGACAAAAGGCCCCAAACAGCTCCGAACAAAAGGGCCTGTGCACTGCCAGATCAAGTAGTAGCACTCATTTCCGTGCAATTGGCTGGTCACCTCCAACCTGAGCAGGGGGCTGGTTGATGGAGCAGAGAGCGGTGGGGCCGTCACGTCCAAAGGGAAGTGGCCACCGGAGCTTGACCCCACATCCCCCACCACCCGGTACCTTGGGGACCCCCCCTCACCCCACTACGCCCTGTGTGCTTTCTCAGTGCAGGGAGGCGGAAAAAAGCCTCACTCACTGTAATGTTATACTTTAATTTTAGGCGTATGAGATTTTAAACACCTGCCGCCCGACAAAAGTGCAGAATGATATCGGTGAGAAAAGTGTTACCCTGTCCTGAAAACTGGTGTGTTTAGTAAACGACTCATGGCTTTATTAATGTGCCTGTGGGTATGGCCGACCGAAACATGGCTTCTGCATTTAACACAACCCCTCCAAAGACACTCTTCAGTGGAACGCGTTATTACCATACCGCTACCCTATATCGGTTTGTAGAACTGGAGACATAAAGCATCAAACACACATTCTAAACACACAAATACCTAGAAAATGCATAATTTGATGCACTACGCCATTGACCGATTCAATCATTATGGCATTGACTCTGAACAGCATCTTTGAAGGATGACACTCGATCAATCCATCGGACAGCCAGAACTCTCTAATCTCGTCTGTCACCCAAGCTTGGCTCCGTAGCCAGTACGGTTCCAGCCCAGGAACAGGAACCCATTGTCCCAGCCCAAAGAGCCTAGCCGTCACATGAGGTGGTGGGAGTCTGGGGGCAAGACGCGGGTCTGGGCTAAGAGGAATCTTGGCACATGTCAGACAGGGGTCCATGACACTATAATACCAGAGCGTTTCCATATGTCTTCCTCATCAACCCTGTTATTTTGATATCGAACGGGAAGAAAGGGTTGCACCTCCTGCGAACACACTACCCAAACCTTTCTCAAAGAACTTGTTGTGCTTGCTTGGCTACGGAACTGCTAGGACCTTATAGCCGCGCGTAGCGAAAGACAAGCACGATAACCTTTCTCTTTGGCACACGTGTACTACATCGTAAATGACACGACAATGTCGCTGCTCAATCAACAATACATGAGGCAATTGATTTCCGAAGAACGGCCGATAAGTCAAAGCCAAACACTTCGGCATGTGTATGCAGCTCTGCTGTGCCACCGATGCCTATAGATTCAACAAACACAAAGTTATTGGGCGGATCAATAGAACAGGTGTGGTCACCCGTTTCGGATGACAACAATGGCGGTCTGTTTTAATGGCAGAGGTAATTAGATTTGTTATGAAAGATACCTGTTTCTAGTTCATCAGGGGGAATGTATTAAGCCAATAAGTCCCGGAGCCTAGAGGTATTAATTACAGGGTGAAACAGTCCCTCGGCTGACGCTGACCTGGGCTAGTATTGATGTGGACTGGCAAGCTCAGCAGGAAAGCAATCACCCAGCACAGAACAAGGGAGCTCAACTAACAGTGGGGTTTCTGGGCAACGTTGTGTTTTATGCCTACCTATAAAAGTTTTTGAAAAAAGGATTAAACGGATGTGTATACGCTAATGGGAGAGATTGTTTCACGGTTATGAAAATGTTAAGGTAAGTCGTTTTTTTCCTGACAAGATCCACAAATACTGTGGCGCCCCAGACAGATTTGATGAAAATCCTTTTTACTTGCACTCTTTAGGCTTTAAGCAGACAACTTCCCTCTCTAATAGCGAGTACATCTCCTCCACTTAAGACTTTCTTGATTCTCGAAATACGCCACAGCTAATGGGCGCTGAGCGTGAAGTATCGCTGAACATCTACTTGGCTAGTCCACGATCCGGGAGGTGCGACAAGGGAAGAGGAGGGCCACAACAAAAACCCCTCCTGTGTGTGTGTGTGTGTGTGTGTGTGTCTGCATCTCTCCGGGTGGGCTTAGGATAAGCGGTTCCTACAGATCAGTATCACCTCCTCCCAGTAAGGCTCCGCTTGAACAGGGAGGACCAGGAGGACCAGGAGGACCAGGAGGACCAGGAGGACTGAAAACAATCCACAGTCCTGTCCTCAGAAACGCCACCACTATACGCTCCGTGTCTCCCGTCTGTCAGCAGACAGGAAATGAGAAACGGGACGCTGCAAGCCTGCTCTCTCGTCGTTGGGTAGAAAGGGCTGCGGTGCCCCCCACTGGCAGGGTATTTCATCTGTTGATCTCAAGAGACGACAGTTCGGTCCGGAGGGGGGTAGAGGTGACGGGCTCATGTCAGGGCAAAGCAAGGCACTGGGCGACCGGCCCTGATCTCACCACCCCAAACTAGGCTCACTCACCTCCACCGATACAGATTCAGCCACACTGTCCTTCTCAGCAGGGTCCATCAGTAGGGTGACCGGTGACGGGATTTGATTCGCCTGGATTCGCATTCAACACATGTAATATTCATACAGGGTAATATTGGAATGACCTGTGTCTACACTCCTGTGGATATTATAACATCCCCCTTACCTCGATAATGTTAATGTGCTTTTTTAGTAGCATTTTTTAACCTGTATAGAAACTGAGCCTAGTGAGGTAGAATCTGAGCTCCAGTGGTAGGGGTTGGGAATACCACACAAGTCCTGCCCCTTCCCAAAATGAAGGGGGATGACAGGGTATAAAACATATAGCGGTGCCCAGTGAAGCATAAGGAAGTCTAAAACCTGTGTGCTAACTGCTCTATGTCTGCTCCTGAGCTTCCCCACATAGACGTAACAAAACATGTTGTCAAGGTGAGTGAACAATCAATTGCCGCCTTTGATGTGTTACATGTATGCTGAAGCTGGGAATACTGACTGAATGAAAAGCCACACATTGGCCCATGCATCGGGTCTTCAGTGTACATTTTTTGCTGTACCTTTGATATGATTGTAGTTAAATTATGTAATGGATGAATTGATGATAGGGCTCTACAGGCTAGTTTTCACACAATGAAACAGTAACCAGTAATATCATTGAGGCAATTGTTTTTCAAAAGTTAGAGAAATACTTGATGTTTCTTAAGGTGATATTGATGTTGAATAACACATCCTATCTCATGAAATGAATGGTTGTAATGCAATGTTCTGGGCTTGGTATTACAGTAAATGCGTCATATATGCATTAGTTCATGCTTTGTACAGGTCCTGTTGACGCAACACAGTTCATTGACTTGTTTTCTGTCCTATGTACACACTGAATGCACAACAAAGGATATGTATGAGAAAGATATGGATTTGTTAAGGTTGCATGTTTAGGTTTCAAACCGAATTGATAACTGCATATTGCTTCAATCTAAAAACTGCATGTAATCTTTAACTGAATACACTTAATTACTGATGACGGGATAGAAATGATCCCTGATGAAAAATGTGTCCTCTTTCCCGCAGAAATCTTTTAATTGCTTCTGTGGTTGTGCTAATGGCAACAACCATGCCAACTGCTCCTGTGGAAGGTACGAAAGCAGCCAGTTGAAAGTCAATTGTGATTTTGTAATTTATAAATGGGTCCACCACTTAACGCCTTCTTTCTTTAGAGAAAGAGCCAGAGGAGATAGAGACTGAGGTAGAGGACGGAGAAGAGGAGCTCTCTGAAGAGGAGGAGGGTATGAGATGGGAGGGAGGGATTGTGAGGCAAGACATGAGAGCAGAAGGGCATTGGGAGAAGGGCAATTAGGGCAGTGTAACAGGATAACATAGGACCAGCAGGTACTGCTGTGGTGAGGGAAACGCAAGACAGTCCTGGACCAAATGTGACACTGTAATGCAATTAGCAGACTAAAACGGTGCCTCCCCCCAATTAACGCAGAGCCCTACAGTCTTTCTGGGATATAAAATGAGCTCAAGAATACAGAAACTGTCTAACGTAATCTAATAAATTCAATGTAAATCATAAAAACAAAGAATAATCCTGTTAAAAAATATAAATGTTATTTTCAAGGGCACCACTCATACAAATACATTTAATACAGATTTAAACCACTCATGCCTGAAAAAGAAGCCTCACGACCGATATGTTTGTTTCCTCTCAACACCACACATTTTACCGGAGGAAAAGATATAATCCAAACATGTGTGGAGAACAGACATCAGATGGAGGGATATATAGAACATGAGCAGTTATTTATGAAATGTCTACACTTCCTTTTCTTTTCAGATGAGGATGACTCCAAGAGTCAGGAAAACAATTTGGGTGAGAAGTTCACAACTTGCCACCAGTGAATAGAACTTCCCAAACCTCTTCTCACACCTGCCTGTGTAATAAAAGTCCTATTTTGAAAGTAAACGTCCGTAAATGGTTAAACTTAGAGCATAAACTTGTTTATTTTGTCAGAATATATCACGTAATATTTCATAACACGTTTCGAAGACAAACCATACCCTCATTAATTCCTACAAACAAAAGATAAAATAGTGAAATAGTGAAAATTAGAATGTGATTAGCTGAAAGACATTGTATTTAGGAGTAGTAGGAAAGAATTGTTGGGATGAACTACCATGTACCACAAAGTACATATTGGCACATACATCTTGTATGTAACCCTAAACAACTTTACTATAGGATATCATGTCTGTTTTTATAATGACACTAATCACACATCTCAAGCTGCAATATGTCTCTTTTCCCCTCTTTTTCATCCAGGAATTGCAGCACAGCAAGCTACCACGGAATCAAAAGGCTTAGGTAAGGCAAATCTAATCCTGCCTCTGCTCTGGGATGGGGTTTATGTTAAGAAAAGAGTGGCTCTTAGTTCACTCACTTCAACTCTAAAGTTAATGCAAAGTGGTGAAATGTGTCTAGTGTCTATTCATCTGGTAGGTGCTACAATCACATACTAGGGAGGCTTTGCCATTGGATAACCGGTCACTCACTAATCTAATGCAGCCTACAAATATATAATTGAGTCTTACAACTCAGCCGCATTGTGTAGAGAATGTGAACTGTGATAACTTCATTTGGTCACAACTGAAATGTTAAAATGTATAATTTACAGTCAAAACTTTTATTATTGTGACAAATTAAAAAACTCACATCGTTTGTCCAATTCACTGCATGGGTCTACATTGGATTAAAACAGCATACCTATTTTGGGAGGGTTTTCAATCATAGAAAGGATTCAATGGAAGGTTGAATCAGGTGTTTAGACTTAAAGTTTGGTTTCTTTCAAGGCATAAGCGCCGAGTCTGGCACTTTGTTCCATGGCGAGCTCTCAAATGGTAAGTAGTTTACAAATCTTTGACACTTATTTTAGTAATTGAAACCCTTATTAAGTGCACTGGCTGTAAAATGGTAGTGCACTTGGTTGCAAATGATTGTTGCGAGTAGACTTAAAAAGTGTATTCAGTATTTTTTATATGTTACTAATATGTGAGCCAAAATGAGTTAATTGTGACTCTCAACACAATGAAATGTTGCCCTTGTTTCGGCAGGTCTTAAACTGAAAGGGAATAATTCCACACAAGCTGTCATCGACTGTAAGGGACTGTCCATTCCTTTGAACATGCGGATGAAAACTCACATAAATGTCTACAGAAACATTGGTAGAATGTAATAGTTTTCAAATGTCAGAGTGTGCTATATTCAGGACATGTGGTTGGCTTTGTTTCAGCATCCAGCAGTACCTCGATTTCAGAAGGAAGTCATGGTAAAGGACACAGCACATAATACTTGTATTTGTGTGAGAAGATTTTCCATAGCAAATTGTGTGTAGTATAGCGTACAGTGTACAGTGCCTTTGAAAGTATTCAGACCCTTCTAAAAAAAAAACCTGTCTTCCAATTGACTGGAAAGTTTTCCAATTGACTGAAATGGAAGAAAAAGACAGTTCTTATGTACAGAAGTATTTCTCTAGCCACACATGATTGTTTTGCAGAGATTGTCATCCTGTCCTTCTGCCAGGTTCTGACACCTCCCCAGAGCAGTTAAGTTCTGTGAGGGTGACCTTGGGATTCTCAGTTACTTTCCAGAACAAGGCCCTCTCTGCCAGGGCTTTCGGCTGGACAACCAGCTCCAGGAAGAGTCTCTGTGGTTCCAAACACCTTCCAATCGAAAATTGTGTCCCTTAATACTTTCAATGCTTTAGCGTTTTTATTTTAAACCATTGCCCAGATCTACACCTCAATACAGTACAATTCTCAGAGGTCTACGGAGAGTTCCTTGGAGAGTTCCTTGGAGAGTTCCTTGGCCTTTATGACTTGGTTTTTGCTCTGACATGCACGTACATGACGTATGCGCATTCATGTCCAATCAATAAAATTGTCCACAGGTGGACTCCAATGAGGTTTGAGACGTCTTAAGGATGATCAAAGGACACAGGATGCATTCAAGCTCAATTGAGTGTCATGACCAACGATCTAAGTACTTA
The DNA here is from genome assembly GCA_016801125.1 of Novumbra hubbsi. Lineage (NCBI taxonomy): Eukaryota > Metazoa > Chordata > Actinopteri > Esociformes > Umbridae > Novumbra > Novumbra hubbsi. The sequence goes on from JACXGK010000494.1 coordinate 81,982, forward strand.
TGTACATGAGATATTTCTTTTTTTTTACTTATGAATGTCTTTTGTTATGGGGTATTGTGTGTGAATTGATGGCAAAACAATTGAAGGGGTCTGAATATTTTCCAAAGGAGCTGTCTGTTTGTGTGTGTTTTAATTGGGCAAAATATCAGACTTAGGCTCTTTGTGTAACATCCGCCTGATGTATTTCTATCCACATATCAGCTGTTGATGGTGCTGGTGGAGGAGGAGATCCATTCGCTTCACCCTCTGACCCCAACTTCCATGGTAAAACCTTGTTCCAACGTCCACTGATCATTTCCACGTAATTGTTCGGTATACCATTTCATTCGGTGCGGTCAGTTTTGTCCTGAACATCCCGTCTCTCTCAGATGCTTCTTCGACCGGACACCTGGGTTCCTCTTTAGATTCCAGTATCGCAGGTACAATTATTGATTTTTAAACAACGCACATTGGCGAATGAAATAAGATAATGCTTGAATTGTTGCCCTTAATAAATATAATAAACAGTTTAAGACCTACTGCAATTTCATTAAACACATTTTGCTTCCAATCCAGGTCCCCTTTTGGACACTAATCCACCAGGTAATGCTACAGGGCAACTTTACAAGCTCTGACTGAATGGCCGTGTTTCGGTCTCTGTTGGAGAGGTTAAATGAACAATCTTTTGGCAGGTGCAGGGACTCAGCATAGTTCAGGCTCAAACGCACAAGCCTCAGGTAACCTTTACTTCAACGATCCAGTCAAAGAAATGCACCAAATATTCATGAAACCTGGATTCACAGGTATGACAGCAGAAAAACACAGCCATATCTTGTCTTAAGATGAATGTGTTCACTTTTATTATTATTTTTCTATAGGTACAATGGTTGTTCACTCGGAAACAATTCCTCACAGTAAGTAAAATGTGTCTTTTCGGTTCCCTGTGCATATCTGAAAGGGTCCTTTTCAGTGACTGACTTTGAATGGTGTTCAACATGTTTCCTCCATAGGCTCAATGGGACAATCAGAGGGGGGACCCACTCTAACCACCACCCACGGGGCTCAACCCCAGCCGGCAGGTATCCTTCATGACATACCGCCAGGAGATTGTGGAGGCTTCTGATTACCTTCATGTGTCTGCAAAATATATAGAGCTTCTTTGGTATATTTTTCAATTGGCCGCTTTACTCGCGCAAAACATACAACTCTCTTTATCATTTATTTCAGAATTAGCCCAGCACGGATCTCTTGATTCAAACGGTAAAAACATTATCATTACAGAAAAAAAAGAAATACCTTATGTTCTTGAGTGGCATAGCCAATAGTTGTTTCCATGTCAGGTACAACATCCACATTTGTCATGCTTACCACAGCTAACAGGACAGTTTTTGTGCCATTACACCAGGTGGCAACATTCAAACGATCGACGCTGCAGGCTCTCTGACTGAAGCTCCAAGTATGTTCACAAATTTCAAAACATCAGTTTACCTACCTACCTTAAGAGGAATGCCCTCACTGTAAGTCAGTGTCTTCTAAATGACTGACATAAATGTGTTTATTCAACACACGTGTTTCAGCAAGTGAGACCGAGACTGAGTCTCCGGAGTATGACACATCAGAGTCAACGGATTTAAACGGTAAATAGCTCAGGCACCCCTGTAACTTTCTCACAGCTGCCTAGAAAATGAGTGATCAGTGACACCCAAGTCGGTTATTAGCATATTACCCTTTAAGGTTCACTTTGACTGTTGTTTCCTAGGCAATGGTCAGAAGCTGCTGAATGGAGGGGTAATAGACAATGGACATGCGGGTAAATACAACTTCAACCCTCTTAAACGGCAAACACAACGGCATTTGGCACCTGTAAGGTGATCTGATGGTCAGTGTCTTTCTTCTCCTCAGATTTAGCCTTTGTCCACGACATCGCCGTCACTGAGGGCACCATTCACTCAGACCCGACAGGTAACGTTACGTTGTGGCGGAAATCAGATCAAATTAAAGTTGCGGGCTTCTCTAACAGGGCTAATGATGAGGATATGTACTTTTCAATGGGTTCAACATTTCAGGTGCTATGGATCCATTTGGTGCCAGTTCTCACCTGGACTATACAGGTGAGTGTCCAGGTGAGGGTGCTATGTTTCAAGTTTGTCTCCTGTCTGGTCTATTCACATGCCTCTCCGTCATTTCTTCACTTGACTCCGTATTCTCATTCAGGTATTATCGGTCAATCCAGTCATGACTTCCTCATTGGTTTAATGGGTGAGTGTTTCCAAACGTTGACGTTCCTTTTCTCAAGTGATTCACATTTGTGCTTCGTTAAACGCCTGTCTTTTCAGGTGGAGTGGGGGACCAGTTTGGTCCAGATGTTCATATCGACATCTCAGGTGGGTTAAAAAAATTACTCAGATTTATTTCAGAATTAATTAAAACTACAGTGTTTTTACATTTGCAAAGATAATGATTTGCTAAAGCATATACACTGCTCCAAAAAATTAAGGAAACATGTAATCATCACAGTATAACACCAAGTATATTCAACTTCAGGGATATTAATCTGACCAGGTAGGAAACATAAGCGATTGTGAATCAATGTCACCTGTTTATGTGCAAATGAAAGTGACAACAGGTGCACTGGAGAGGAAACAGCAATACAAACCCCAAATAGGGAATGATTTTGCAGGTGGGGGTCACATACAATTGATCTCTCCTAATCCTTCCTGAATAATTACATACTGAGTCACATTTTAAGTTGTGTGAATACCGTGATGAAATTCACAGAAGTTAGAACTGCCTGTAATTTCAATTGTTTACTTGGATTTCTGGATTTCTTGGAATCCAGCCCTCAATCGGTTGGTGATTTCAACAAATTAAACAATGTAAAGTAAATACTTTTTTTAATCTTTAATATATTAGGTTCATTGATACCCGATTTGTGATTTAGGTGTTCCCTTCATTTTTTTGAGCAGTGTATACATAAACAGTAGCGGAAGCAAATAAAAAATGTTCAACTGGTTGCTAACACTAAACTAACCTTTTATGCACACATATATATGGTCACGTTATCTGCAGGCCCGTCCGATTACGCAGATCCAGATCACCCTTATGTGAGCTCAGGTTCTGATGGATCTTACCACTCAACAGTCCATCATGTTGGCCAAGCTGATGCAACAGGTAAATACACTGAACTCATGAATTTGGCATGCCAAATGATGAAAACGTCATGCCATGATCCAACGACAAGCAATCTGGAGTACATCGCACCACTGATTGACAAAATGGAGATCATTCCAGACCACTGGCAAGCCACATAAGAAAGATTGTCCCACCAAATGCAGCTCATCTTCTGACTGAAAGGTGCTGACAGAAGCCTCTAAGAACCCCAGGGTAACATCCAGGGATCTTAAGGCCTCTCCACAATCAATTGTCAAAGTGCAGGACTCAACTATAAATAAGAAACTTGGTCTACACGGGAGGTCAGGAAGGAAGATGCCATCAAGACACAACTGACGTTTGGCAGAAAAAACCTGTAGACATATGCCAGACGACTACTAGAACAATTTGTCTGTACCGATGAGTCAAAGGTGGAGATGTTTGGCTATGATGCCAGATGCCCTGTTTGGCTAAACACTGCCTTTAAACAGAAGAACCTCATACCGACCGAAAAGCATAGGAAACGGGACAGATTGGGTCTGCTTTTCTCCCTCTGGGCCGGGACAATTTGTTGATATTGAGTCAACGATGAGTTACATATTGTACCAGAGAATCATTGAGGAGAAAGTGAGGCCATACGTCAAAAAAGAGAGAAACTAAACATGGATCTTGCAACAGGATAACAATCCAAAAACACAAGTAAAGCTACAACAGAATTGCTAAAAAATAAAATGAAACGGAGGGTTATGGATTGATGGATTTGATGGCTGCATAAAGCGGTCTTATCAAAATGTCATGCCTTCAAATATGACATAGTTATAAACATTACAGCAAAGAATAGTGCACAAAGATTCATCCCAGTTGTAAGAGACATTGGATATCATACACTGAGAGAGATGAAAATACCATATTATTTCATGAATATAAAATGATTATTAATGCCACCAACTGTTTTTTCAGAAGCGTCCATCTCAGACCATGCAGATACAAATGGTGAGATATGATTGAACAGGGAAACATTTATTAATTTCAATAATATTTGTATGAATTAATTTCTATTTATTTATTTTTTTATATATTTTGCAGGAAATGGGAACGGAAATGATCGTCAAAGCCATGTTGCAGACCCACACGGAGGTGACCATCCGGTCACTGACATGCCCCACGATGTAACAGGTTTGTCTGTTGACCTAGACATTATGGAGAAATATGGAATCCAGTAGGCCCCTTGGTTACAACTAGGAGTGGCCATTTCCAGTTCACCAGATAAAGCACATGCCGCATCAATTGAAAGGCGTTGAGGATGTCTGGGTCAGTATTGTAGTGAACATACTGAATTTCGACACAAGTTGAAATACAACACTGTATCGGTGCGGTAAAGCGTTATAAGTGTCTCATTTCAGGTACCCCTGAGCAACGCACGCCAACAGGTAACTTAGTGTTTGAATTGTCCGTCAGGCACATTTACAAGCCTATTTCGGTCATAAGCCCAGGACGTCGACCAGCCAAAGTAGGCTAAGGTGGCCTAGTATTTCAGAGGAACGTTCTCATATGAAAACATGTTAGGCGTTTTGTTTCTGTCGGGCAGGTGATCATGGCGTCGTTACTCATCACGAAATCGCAGGTGAGTCCTACGCAATTTATTAATTGACTGAGTTGGCCTGACTGTGCAAATGTACTGGGGATTATAGGAATTCAGTTTTAGAACATTTTAGGCAACGTTAAGATGTTTGGCTTCATTTCGAAACTTCCATGACTTCGGTCGACTTCAGAGGCGATGGTGTGACACAGCTGGCAATAACGTTGCATCTCTCGCAAAGTAGCTTAGTTTAACTGGTACCATTCTCGTGTTCCTGCTTTTTCAGGTGTGTCCAACCGCATCGATGTTCAGCGTCACAGTGACGTCCACACCGTCGGCCCTAGAACATATACCACAGGTATTCCACCGCCTTCAACACCTGAAATGCTGAAAAGCTTTTAGGAAATTTGTGGAATGAATCCAGCACCATGTGTTCCTAATCTTTCTTATGAGTATGGATCACTGACCTGGCCACACACTTTCAATTGCAGTTCGCTCTCTTTCCGGCCATCTTTAGGTTACTGGCCATTCCGGAAAATATGCTATTTTACTTTGACAGGTAGATTTTGGAATATGGAGTTCTTTGGAACAATGTTTCATGTCTCAATGTTTGAACAGGTGCAGCAGAAAAACTTGTAACCAGCTCACGTACACAGATGGATATCACCGGTAAGGACTATATACAGATAGATATCACCGGTAAGGACTATATACAGATAGATATCACCGGTAAGGACTAGACCTGAAGTGCAGGTTTCAGGCCATACATTTACTATATATTGTAGCCATTCTTTTACGAACAAGATCAACCATAAACATACAATTCCTACACTGGGTGACATCTAATTAAGCGTTAAGGCACCAGACGGAGTTGTATATGGCCCATATACCATAGCTAAGGGATGCTATTAGAGACACCACAGTGTAGAGCTCCTGGATACAGCACTTAGACATGGTATACTGGCAATATAACACAAACACCCAAGATGCGGTATTGCTTTTATAAAGTAAAAAAAAGCAGTATAAACGTATGTGAGGTCATACCGGCGGTATATTGTCTCATAAACCATAGCGTTAAACCAATTACCATTCAGACCGGCAAACCACCTGGTTTACAACAAAACGCTCTGTATATCAGTCAGACAAATGAAGACTCAATGACGCCGTAAATTGTTTTACCTCGTGTGTTTTTCCCTCTTCCTAGCTCTCGGCACCAACGTGTACAGCTCCAGTGTACCAGGCACGGCCGGTAGGCTACACACACGTTAGCTGATCAGGGCCTTGTCCGCTCACCAGTTCATTTTCAGAACATGCTTGCTTTCCCACATCGCTGTTTACGCCAACGTCTACGTAACACTCAATACCGCCCCTGTCGGTGAAAAAGACAGACAGCGATGTGAAATAAAAATGCCACAAACAGATAGTAATGCGGTAAAACACAGGAGTGTGGTCTGTGGCAAATACACCACGACTAAGGGCTGGTCTTACGCAAGACGCATCGCTTCGTTTTTGGAGACCAAGGCCCGAGGTTATTTTAAACCGTGAAATGTTGTCATAAATTGTTTGTCATACATGTATTTTTCCTACCAGGGATATACGGCATCATTTACCAGAGCTTTCAGCCAATCACCATTCAAGGTTCAGACCACCCAGTTTACAATGAACCAATAATGGATGAATGGGTGTGGTATCTGGCCAATATCATGAGTAAAAATTGTTCCTAGAAACTTGTGGTTCAACACTTAGCCTTTATGTTGACCATATACCAAAACATAGAGGTTCTTTATTGTTTTATAAACTGATTTACAAGCATAATTAGCAACGTGTAAATGAATTAGTCATACGTGTGGCATACAATCTCATGTAGAATGGCTTTCGATTCAACAACTACCATCCTGGACTTCAACTACACAGTGAGTAACTAAGTAACATCCTCTCTTATTTGAAACAGGCTTGGATGATGTGGGCGTGACCAGGGGACTCATGAACTCCACTGGTAGGTTTAGCCAATGGCGTGCATGCACAGAGAAATCCAAGTGTGACAGACACATGTCATCGTCATTATGTGATGACTATTTCCTTTCCACCATTTCAGAATCAGCGCTGGAGTTTGGACATGACTCTACAGGTATTGTGCCAATATACCAAAAATGTAACTAAGTTACTAGAGACTCTGACTGGCTCCTCACGCAACATGCTTATCATGACATCATACATGCTGGTCTGTCAGGGATTTAATGACATCATACACTCTGGTCAGTCAGGAGATATCATGACATTACGCACTCTGGTCACTCAGGGGTTAACAGGTGTTGGTTCAATAATTGGTTGATAAATGCAGTGTCCAGTAACCATTGAGAAACTCATCTATCAATCCAGCTGCATATTTATGGCTGGGATTGCATAAAGGCAGAAATTCACAGAAATTGACAATTCTACTTTGCCAATGACAAAGTAGAATAATTCCATCAGGAATTTGCCAAACAGGAATTTTCCAGTCAACAACAAATGTACCCCAATCATGTCCCAGTCGTAACACTAACATGCCATCAGTTACAGGGGGCCCGCACCCAGCGCTGTCCCAGACAGAGGCTACAGGCACGGGTGAGTGAAGTTTCCCTAGCGCTCCTAACATGTCAGAGACACAGCACTATGCTGGGAATAGACTCAAAACAAGTAGTCTCCTGTGCAGGACATTGAGAACAATCTGGTATGTGCATTATACATGTTGCAATTCATGATATAAAAGGATACGTGACCATGTTACTCACAATGTTACTGACCATGTTACTGACCTTGTTTCTCATTGTGTTACTATGTTAGTGGCTATGTTACTCACCATGTTACTGATCATGTTAACAACCGTATTACCATGTTTGTGGCCATGTTACTCACCATGTTACTGATCATGTAAATCACCTTGTTACTGACCTTGTTACTCACTGTGTTACTATGTTAGTAACTGGCTTATTATACACCCTGTTACTCATCATGTAACTGACCATAAAACCATGTTACTGATGATGTTACTCACCTTGCAAGTGACCATGTTACTCACCATGTTACTGACCATTTTACCATGTTAGTGGCCACTCTTACTGACCACGTTACTGACCGTGTTAATGTGCATAGTACCGTGTTACTGACCATATTACCATGTTACTGACCATATTACCATGTTACTGACCATATTACCATGCTGCTGACTGTGTTACTTACAATGTTACCCATTACTGATGATCATGTTACTGGTCATGTTACTGACCAGGTCAACGCACTGTGACACTGGCCATGTTACCAACCACATTGAATCTATTATTTTGTATCATAGTCACAGCCCATCCACAAGGATCTACCCTTCAGACTTCCAGTAAGTTGTTATACTTATTAACATTGCATAAGTATTGTAGCTGACAGATATGTAGTGATGTGAAATGCATATTGCATTGCCTAATGACAACAGACAGTGTTAATGTACACATTTCTCAATGGTCTTTCAATGGTCTTCTTTGTAGGGTCTGTGTTTATGTAATGTCTTTGTCTAAACAGGTCCCTCTGGTGTAACGGTGCAGACACAACATGCTGGTAAGGTTCATGGTAGTTTCGTTTTAAAGACTTGTTACACAGCTGCTTTTACACAAGTGGACTAATTTGAGTTTTTCCCATTCAGTTGAGATAGTTTGCCAATAATTGGGCAGTCATGTTGACGTCTATGGCCATTCACACAGTAATTTTAACACGCCAGATTACAAATAAGGCCTATTGCCTAATGTTTATCACAGAACTGCCACCATTTTCAGATAGTGATGTACTGTGTAAAATAACAAGACCAACTAGACATTGCAACACTCAATGAACAGATGCTCAAGGGCTCTTTTCCTTCCTCGGTTTTGCTTGCTCTTTCCAGTTTCCGCAACTGAACAGTACAACCCATCTGGTCAGGGTCCTGAAGGTAGGTTACTCTGCTCAATACAAAATACCAATATTGCCTTTGTATCTTATTTATTATTTGTTACATACAGTGAACTCCTTTTAGAAAGGAGGCATTTTAATGGCATTTTTTTAAACCATTTAGAAAAGAAAATACGTTTAGTACATAGTGCTTCCATTTAAGCGTGCCAAACGTATTTGGGGAGATTAATATTGTGTACAATAAAACCGTCTTGTTTAAATAACAGTCATGTTTAATCACATATCCTTGTCTCGCAATGATTCTCGGAAGTCTATGACCCGTATACATCACCAAACTCGAACATTTCCTGGTAGTTCTCTGCCAGCGGTCCGATGAAATTAGAGAGTCACATTAATCTGAGCAGCGATGCTTTTTCTTTACACGTTAACCCATTAGACAACCATCCAGCTGCCGCCACAGTTACGGTTAAACAATAAACGCAAATTAGCCAGTTCCTGGGGCATGCCCAAAACACCGCATCCCATCCGTCATGTTCCCCAGGTGGTAGGCCAGTGGGTTTTATTGCCTCACTTGGCCTCACTCCGGTACATTTTAAGACTAGTCCTGTCTGCCAGCCGTGCATTGCTCCAGAACGCCGCTGATATTTTAGATACTTTTAGATACTTTTTTCATATCAGACAACCACAACAGACTCCAAATGCAAAGCCTTGAATCCAGGACTAGACATATACTATACAGCTCTCTCCTGCATGAACTAATGATGCAAACAAAACACATCTGAGTTGAAACATCTCTGAAGCCAATTGTTTACATAAATTAGAAAACTTGAAGTTTGTACAAAGTGTACTTCATAAGATATGAAAGCCCTAAAACAAAAAAAATGCCAGTCTTGCATGGAATACAGAGGAACAAAAAGTGCAACGGTCCAAATAATTAGTAAATAACGAAGGGCTTCTCTCACAGTGTCATAATTTGACAACTGCTAATGTAGTATCGTTTTTGCCGTTCAATTGTCCTCCCCCGGATTTCCTCACCTGATTAAATGTACAACAGTCTCGTAACTAATAATTATATTCTACTGTATTTACTACAGTAGTAAGATGGAAAGGTTTCTGACAACAAGGTTTCAGGTGATAATATAAAGCTGTTATACTTAAGCTTTCAGAGAGAGACAGAGGTAAGCTATTGATTACTGGTTACAAGTATTAAAAAGCAAGCAAGTCATAATGAAGGACACACTTCTACATTGCATCAACAGGATACTCAGCATACTGTTCTTCTACAATATATTGCCTATTCAATATTAAAGAGATAGTGCGGTTCGGCAGTAGGCTGCTTTTCAAAATGAGCACTAACTATCCCTGTAATCAGACCTTCAACAACGTTGAATAATACACGTCACTCCCTAAAAAACATATTCCTTTCTGAAGGTGCAGAAAATGTGGAACTGGAAGATACCTGCTGATTTTCATATGAAGCCCCGTGTCAAGTTTCTACGATACAGATTTCAGTGTACGGATCAGTCTGCATGGGGGAGAAACGGTGATTCAGCCCGCTAGCATTTGTAGTTGTTGTCGTTGTTTTTGTTTGTGTGTGTGTGTCTGTTGTATAAACTTTGTCTATTTAAACCTAAACGTTTTGGGCACATGGTGATAAGTTACCCTTCTTGTTGTTTAATCCGTTGAATACAACGGATACATGTTGGTCATGGAAGTGTTGTCACCCAAATGCAAATGTTTGCATAAACATAATTTACTGACTCTTCATGAATAATTATTTTGAAATGTCTTCAAGTACTGTATTTTCCCATAAAAACACAAACGTTAATCGGCAGTATATAAATTGTACATTGCGAAAAGGGGTCATTGGAAAGTAATCTCTACATTAAAAATAACTTTTATTTTAAAAATCTAACAGTGTATTTGTGTAATTTCTTATTCATAAATGAAATGTCTGTGTGTGATGCAATCGGTTGTACAAACAATTACTTACCCATTGTTTACAACCAAAATATCACCTTTAGTACAGCAGATATACCATGAATAATTCGTAAACTATATTTTTTTCAAAACAACCTTTATTTTAAACATAAGATACACAAAATGTTGTTCTCATGCGTAATTAGCGTTTCTCAGGCTGTGACATTGTGATGGTGGAACTGGTAAAAGTACTAAACAATGTACTATCCAGCACATCAATACACTCCAATAAATCTTCCATCTCCTCACGAAATGAGAGAAACTTAAAAAAAGAAGAAATAACAGTTTGAACAAACTCAACCCCCTCTTGCGGGCAGTATGCATACAATGTCAAAATTCCTCGCACATAAACCAAAATTCAATTGTACGTCTTCTTTCGACAAGCATTTGACTAGAAAATAAGATCGCTCTTAAGTGACCGCCAGATCAGAAACGAGGAGCACACAGATTACAATAACTGACAAAGGATATCAGCAACTGCGCAATAACCTCCATCCCAAGAAAGCAACCAACAAACGGGAGGATTAGACTGGAATAGAACCAAGTAACCATGGCTAAAATGTAATGTCATCATAAGCAAAAAGAATGTTAAAGGTATCAGAACACTTTTAGGCAGTCATACAAAGGGGGCCCAGTATAAAGCCAGTGCGATTTGATTTCAAGACGTGAATGCTTACAGTGAACAAAGGCATATAGGTTATCCACTAGGAAACATTTAGCCATTTCTGACATGTAATTCTTTATTGACAGTTGGTTATCTGGTATTCAAAATGATTTAATCAATTGCCATTCAAAACACAATTCATCGGATTACTTCAAAAATAAATATGATTTTTGAGTTGGCGTTTTGGATGACAAGTAATAAAATGGTAGATAAAACTACATAAAAAATAAAACTTGAATAACAATCAGGTGATGAAATACCAACAGCATTGCATTATGCCTTATGCAGGTGGATAAAAAGAAAATATATATATTTTTTTTTTTTGGATCTAATGTGAATAAAACAAAATGTTAGGGCAGCATAAAGATCGAAACACTTACAGTTATGATGAGGTACTACGAAGGTCCTACAATTGGCTGAGCGCAAGAATCCATCCCCCCAAATTTTTTTTTTATTTTTCTCCATAAACAGTCAAGCCACAGCTCTTGGAACTAGAATCTAAAACAGGGCAGATGTAAAAGGAAAGACCCAGGTGGGAAATTGTAGACAAATTGGCCACATATGCCATTTACAGATCCCCTTGAAACAAAAATTATTAATAATTCCGCATACATATAATGTTAAAACCAAAATAGTACTTGGTAAACAATGCCTTAAAAATTGACCTAGTAATGATGTATAATATAGCATTTAGGTAAATGTATGACTATCTTATGTCCACCAGTAAGATAAATTCAACCATTTCAGGTGCTGAACAAACCATGCCAACAGAAAATCGAACATTTGATTAACCGGAAGCTAATTTATCATTTCCCTAGGTAGTTCAAGCGTTGAAACAGTTGAAGCTGGATGGCCAAGTAGTGAATGCCATAATTCGACTGTTTATCATCCTCTGCACATGGACATAACAAAAAACGAGAAAGAAAAACCCAAAAGCAACAATATATATCCCTTTATAAAAAATATTTTCAGGACTGTCTTGGCTCGTCTGGCGACGCCAACTGGAAGTCAGTGGCGAGGAGCGAGATGGTAGGGTCCTCCTCCGGGTCCTGGCAGAAATACGAGTCCCCCTCCAACTCCAGCAGGGTGGGTAGATCCGCCCCGCTGTTCTCATTGGTGAACGGGTCGGTCAGTAGCATTGGCTGAGAGGTGTACTGCACTAGCTGCTTCCCAGCTTTAAACCAAACACATGCCACATGGTTATTCTGTGGTGCATACAAAGAAGTAGCACCGAAAACATTCCGTGAGTAACCTATCATGTGCCTGTATGACCATGACGGGCTGGGAAGCGATAGCCACATGACTTTGGAGTTTGGGGAAGTGACGCAAATAATCAGCAATATCGCAACACCAAAGACCAATTTACGTTTTCTATAGCATCCAGCCCTCCTTGGATTAGCAGACTTGATTCGAGTCAGTAAACATTCCCTCCTGGTCTATAAAAAATACTGGAATGTGTAGAAGTAAAGAGTTTACAGTACTAGTCAGTAAATATTCACTCCTGGTCTACAAAAAAATAAATATATATTTGAATGTGTAGTAGTATACTGATAGTAGTACTAGTCAGTAAACAGCTGTCAATCAAATGCATGCATACCATTATATTGTTTTTACCTGTGTAGTTTTCATTTTTCTCTGCACCTTTGGGTGGATCTGATGAAAGCAATTCCTGGATCTACAACAAGAGGGCGCCCCCACATGGTGAGACTCTGTCACCTTATTTCATGAATGGCGGGGGGAAATGATTTGGCAAATGTCAGAGGTCCAACTTACACTGTCAAGGCTCTCCAGGTCAAAATCAGAACCAGGCATGGAAGAAGAGAAGAACTGAAAGACAACAAGTGGAATAAAAGATAGATACACAATTGATTACTAATCTCCTGAAGAGTTGCAGACAAAAAATACACAACAGGCATTCAGCAAGATGAGAAAATACACAATCGACATGAGCAATCGCCATTCATTTAATGAGTAATTCCACAACACAACCAGTCACAGCTTCTTACAGAAAGTGCCTGGGCATACGACAGTTGAGATAGTCAAAACTAGTCTGACATCGAAAGGTCACAAACTGCTCTGGGGCCAGAACACACACCACTCACTTCAAAAAGCGGGGAGGATTCAAAGTTGATGGACTGCGCATTTAGGAATGTCTGGAGGTTTTCCAGGCCATTATCGATGCTTTCCAAATGGTCACTCAGTTCATTCCTACACCAAAAGACAAAAACCATAACAAAAACACAGTGAAAACCTTTGAAGATCCACACATTGACACACACACGGATTAAAGCAAACGGGCCGCTTAAATACAGACGTGGTAGTGAATCCAACCAATCAAACTCAATTTCATTTGAGGAACAGAAGCCATTCAAACAGCATTAAGTGCACAATCACGGAGATGTGAAAACGATCCAAAGAAAGTGGAAAACACAACCTAGAGCCAGCAGTGGGCCCACCAATATAAACCCACCCAATGCCCTTTGACCTTAACGCAGACTTTGGGGGTTGAGCAGTGTGCAGTTAGACGGACATCTAAACACACCATGCTGAAATCTGCAGGTTAATTATTATTATTTTTAAATCAAGCCCATGTGTGTGTGTGCAATACATAATCTACAACGCTGCTCCCGGAAGGATCCAAATACAAACTACGAAACACGGAGAAGTGCAACTGTAGCGCAACAGTATAAACCGTCAATAAATTCAGCAAACACATTAGAAGGTCCTAAAATGATCCATTTGTCAATGATAACACCACACGGAGCAAGCGAAGGCCTCAGGGGGTGGGCAACGTCAAAACACCGCAGCCACAATCAAGAGGTCAGGAGGGACACACAACCGGGTCCGCTGGCCAATGGAAATGCTAACCCCGGGTGAGGTCTGAGCTGTAGAGATGAGGAAGTGGGACTGGGGAAGAGGCGCGAGACCTCAGACATCTGTGGAGAACTGAAACGATAGAAGCACAGACACAGCTAGAGACATGGGTCAGAAGAGCACTACTGCACCCTACACCTCATGGGTTGATTTGAGTGTGGCAGGCCTTACCAGTCAAGGGCAGGGCGGGGCAGGCCTCACCCGTCTAGGGCGGGGCAGGCCTCACCCGTCAAGGGCGGGGCAGGCCTTACCCGTCAAGGGCAGGGCGGGGCAGGCCTCACCCGTCAAGGGCAGGGCGGGGCAGGCCTCACCCGTCTAGGGCGGGGCAGGCCTCACCCGTCTAGGGCGGGGCAGGCCTCACCCGTCTAGGGCGGGGCAGGCCTCACCCGTCTAGGGCGGGGCAGGCATCACCCGTCAAGGGCGGGGCAGGCCTTACCAGTCAAGGGCAGGGCGGGGCAGGTCTCACCCGTCTAGGGCGGGGCAGGCATCACCCGTCAAGGGCGGGGCAGGCCTTACCCGTCTAGGGCGGGGCAGGCCTCACCCGTCTAGGGCGGGGCAGGCCTCACCCGTCAAGGGCGGGGCAGGCCTCACCCGTCTAGGGCGGGGCAGGCCTCACCCGTCTAGGGCGGGGCAGGCCTCACCCGTCTAGGGGAGGGCAGGCCTCACCCGTCTAGGGCGGGGCAGGCCTCACCCGTCTAGGGCAGGGCAGGTATTGTTCATTTAGGGCAGGCGTTACCAGTTTTTTTTTTTTTTTAACAGAAACTTCTCTTCAGGTGTAAAATGCTTTAGTCAACTTTTATATATAATTAGACAACGTTATCTTACACTGATATAGTTGTAGTTATTTGTGCTAACGTGACTAATAACACGACTTACTTGCTACCACTGTATTAACTAGATAGCTAGCTACCTGGTGCTTTTATTCTAAAGTTGATAAGATGATGTTGACTGACAATAGTTTAGTAATGGCTATATGAACAGACCTGGTGGAAGGATGACAGAAATGGTTGTGGGACCAAATAATCCATTACATTTGGACAATCATATTTATATATACACTTCAATTGCTAGACAATTGCCAGATAAGTGTAATCTAGTGTCTGTCAAAATGGTCAATGTTATTTGTTAACAGAAATGCCATTCCCCTCTGAAGTATATACAATTACATTTATAAAATCACATTCCCCTCTGAATTATATACAATTACATTTAGAAAATCACATTCCCCCCTGAAGTAAATAGAATTACATTGCCCTAAGTTTTTACAGCTGAATTTCAGCATCTTATGCAGAAAAGGGCTTCAAGTAACTGTCTGCTCACTAGCCAATCCAAGGAGAAAAACGGCCACTCATCGTACCTCAGGGGAATTTACCGGCGCCCAGGCCGCTACAAGGAGTGACTAAAGCAAAAACTAAAAGCAAGGCATCCGCATGTCATTACCAAACCCCCAAACCCTAAGGGTGCTTGGCCAGTTACCCCACCCTCCGCGGCATCCTGAGGCAAATCTGCAAGCACAATGACGCAGCGAACCGCTTGGCACTGACATCACCTTACGCTATTCACAGGCCTTGACAACCTTTCTTTCTACCTACCCTGTGTGGCTAACGCCAAACAGTGTTTCTTTACGCAAAGCAGGACCCACCCAGTCTCTTGGAAACGTTTTTAGATCATTTGTGCCTGTATGGGTGCAGCTGAGGAAAGGGCATTTCTATTAATATATGCTTTTTTTTTATCAAGGAAAATAGCCTTGATGAAATACAGCTAGAAATCCCGCGAGCCGGCATTAAGCAGAGGCAGCTGCCTAAAGTGTTCTTCAACAGGGTCGTGGCTTTGCATAGCTAGCGCCGCCCTGTTGGTGTAATGTGACACCAGACACGCCCTCCCGGGGCGGCCCAATAAGTACGCCGTCGCCCCCGGAGACCACTCACTTGTCTAGGCAGGCGATGCTGAGACACGTCTGGTCGGTGGGGTTCGTGGGTGGGGTGGGGGACGGGGCAGGCTCGCTGCTCTCCTGCAGGATGGAGTTAATGAAGGTGGTGGGGGACAGGGGTGTGTCCACCTGGTCCCCCGCCCCCCCGACCACCACCTCCGCCGGACACACCTCCTCCAACTCGGGACTGGACGGTTCCTCCTTTACGTGGACCAACGGACTCGTCCTGAAAACAACAGGGTCGGAAGTTGTTCTTGAGGCCCGACCACATGACCGGTCCTGGAAGTACTCTGAGGAGTTAACTGGCGTTGGTTTACCAACCTTTCCTCCGTCCAATCACTGGCGACGGGGCTGGTCTGTGCCAAGTCGGTGACATCAGAGATGATGGGGCCGTTCTTAACGGACGACTCTGACGTGTAGACGGCTGTGTTGGGGAATGGGGTGCCGGAGGCCTGGGAGAGGGGGACGAAACACATTCACACACGTACCAAAGCTGCCTAACATCCTAACAGGATCAGTTATGTAACACGGGCTCGACTACATTGCACCTTCCTGAGTCATGTTCCAATGATCGCACCTTGTGAATGCGTTTTAGCTTGTTGTAAACTAGAAGGGCTATGTCATGTTACCTTAGAGTTAGAGACTGGGAAACAGCTGCAATTTGCCCGGGAGAAATCAAAACCAGACTCATTTATTTATTGATGTACATAAAAGCAATGAATGAGATATTAACATTTTCAAATGACCTATAATATAGAATATACATTGCATATTAATCAAAATGTAAAAGTGCCCTGATCTCCCACCACTATGCTGATGCATATACACATGAGAGAAAAACTATTACATTTGGATGCAACATGCAATCTGGCATTGAATGAGGATTTCAGCAGTCATTTGTTATTCCAAACATTTGGCTACTGCACAGAAGTTGATATAAACAAAACCCTGGCTTTATAATTTAGCGAACTGGCCTATTTTCCAACCATGTTGTAGCAGGACAAAATAATATGCACGCCTGCCAGACCATGAAGAGGTACGGGACATGTAGACTTTGCCTGAACTCAAGCTCCTTGACAGGCTCAATCACTTGGTATGGCAACCGCACTGCATTTGATTAGTACACAAGTCATAAGGCGCCAAAAGCCAAGTTCCTCACTGGGTCCAAAGCCCTGTTATCCAAGACCTCAGGAAGAGCAAGGAGCTAAAAATAGCTAATGACCAGAGAAATGGATAATACATTATAGCACCACAGGCATTATATGTGGTGGCAGGGCCTTAAGTGTGTAATTGACGGCACCCAGCATAGCGTCTAGCACAGGCCACAGGACTGTTGAACAAGGATGTCAAAACCCAGCTAAATTATTACCAAATCACTTCATGCAGTATATCTTCAGCCCTGAAGCGCATGCGTGCACCGGAATTTCACAGAGGATCAGGGCCGCAACGCCAGGAGCCATATTTGGAGAAAGCAAAACACTGCCATTGACCAGAAAACACATCTGCAAAGCATGGAGGCGGTGGCATTATGGTTTGGGGCTGCTTTGCCGCCTCATGGCCTGACATCACCGAGTCAAACACTAATTCCATTTTGTACCTAATAATTCTTGAGTACAATGTGAGGCCATCCGACAAAAAGTGGAACCCAAGTCTTATTTGTAACAAGCCTAAAAACCTCCCAGTTCCAACTGCCAAAAAAGCAACATGAACCGGTTTTAGAGTAGGTCCTCACGTCTGACATACGAGTTATGAGCCCGTTGCGACATTAATCCATTATTTTTTCAGAAGCTTAAAATTGTTTAGAATCAGGCACTCTACAGCCGGCAAACAAAAAACCTGAATCACTAGTCACATTCTCCACATCATAACCAAACGCCCACCAACCTACACGTTGTTTGTCATCTCATTCCACTGAAGGTGTCCAGAGTGCAGGAATTTTTACCCCAAAGCTGTTCCTGGAAATGGTTAACTCACGGAAATAGCAGACGAGGTCTGAAGGTGTTCCAAAGAGTACTGCCTGCTGTATTTGGGCATGGAGTGGGTGGAGCTGCTGTCGCCTAGCATCAGGGGGCTACAGTTTAAAAGAGAAAAGGCACAAGTCAAACACACAGGCCCTTACTGCTTCAGTTTGACTGAATATGCAGTACGTATCACTAATGACTTGCATTTTTCTTTTCATGCCCAAGACTCTGTTGGACTGAACCAGGGTGACAAGGAACTGGATCAGCTGTAGGAGACATAAGGCAGAGTTAACATGAGAAATGGGAGACATGGAGTAGAAAACATCATGATAAATTGACAGCACTGTTGAGATAAATGGAACAATAGGTTAATAACATACTTGTGCATTAGCTAACAGATGGATATCATGGTAACTTTGGATCTACTTTGAATACTTTTAATGCTGGAACTACGAAATGTATCACGTATGAGCAATAACATATATTATCAGACATTTTGCATCATTATAATGTCCATAATAACTGGTTAATTATTGAACCATTTTGGTTTATCATGCTAGCTCAACTGAGCAGGAGATGCTAACCCCCCCCCAACCCCCCACGCCCCACAAAAACATAAGGATAGGACATTTTCATTGTGTACCACGTAACATGTGTTGTAACATGGATCGTGAACCCCATTACAGATGTTGTAACAAGGATTGCGGTTTTAATACGCAATCACAGCTTGGACTAATTCCTGCTTGGTCCGCTTGTATGTTGTCAGTCACTAGAAGGGTACTTTACCTTGTTCACAACTTTCTGTTGCTGGGCGTGTTTTTGTCGAAGGCTAGCCACCTCTCGCCACAGAGCTTCGTTCTCGCTAGAGGAACCAAGGGATTCGTTATTCCATGGCATTTTGATGACACATTTGCACACACGCACACAAACCAGACTTTGCAGGCCAACTAATCGTTTTCCTTCCATTACCCAAAACCATCTCCCATCGGGTAATGCCAGCAACTCCTGCAACAATGATGTTGTTTCATACATCACTTGAAAAGCCTAATGAACACTTGCAAAATGGTGTTAGAATTATTATTATTTTCAAAATGAGGGTAACTAAATGATTTAAAAACATGTGAATTATGTTCTACTGTGAATAAAAAATATGTCTCCAAGATGGGGAAAAGTCGTGTGTAGGGACCATAACCCTTAAGAAAACCCATAATAACACAGCACGCCAAACCTGGCGAAGACAGTTTTCTCCACTTTACTGGTAAAGATTTGAGGAATACTTGAGACCGTTTATTTTGCTAAGTTAACGGCTATTGAAAGATCTTGACGTGCTGTGTTTACCCAGCTCTTTAAGTGTAGTCTGTAAAGACCAGGTCCTTCCGACTAGCTCTTAAAGTCTGTCTCCCTCGACTCTGGTTAAGCTGCTTTGTGTGTGTTCATGTGTCTGATGTGTTCACAGTTCAGTCTGTACGGTTCTTATTAAATGAAGGGCTCTGGAGGCAGTAACACTTAGCGACATCCCAGCACCCTCCTGCCCAACTGCGATAGGTCACTGTCAGCCGAGTAAAAAAATAGATCTGGAAACTGGCTAAACAACAAAACGATGAATGTTAATCACCTCTTTTGGCTCTCTCGCAATAAGTAAAATACAGAAGATCTCAGGTGAAATGATACGACCAAAACCAACAGAATATATGTGTTCTGTCTCAAGCTATTATCCCAGGAAAACTTTCACTAGATCCCAACGCAGGCCAAGTCCGGTGTTCGTGGAGGAAACAAAACAAACTAACACGGCCAGCATAGGCCTAAAATGGCCATCTTAAAAAACGCCAAAACACAGCTGCGGGGTTAAATCAGAGTACGGAGCGTGAGGCTGGAAGTGCCGGAGTCATCCGAGAGCTCAGTGCACCCAAGCGTGGTAAAGAGTGCTCCTTCATCTATGTTCATTGACTTTATCAGGGGTCTCTTGCGCCCCGTAAACCAAGCCCAGTCCTGTAAAAGCAGGCTGTGCCGGAAAAGGCCACTATCTGTGCAGACCCCCCCTGTAGGACAGATGGAGCGGGGGGGTTTATGGGAGCAGGTGCGGATTCCTCCGAGTGGATGGGGTCACCCGTCCGTCCTCCCCCCCCCCCCAACACACGGAGGGATTATTTGACACGTGAAAGGCATCAGATAATTGGAAACATACCCATTACGTTTCGTGGCGTCAGCCTTGCCCGTGTCAGAGGGGAGGCACGCAGGTGCGAAAATAACGAGGAATGTGGTAAGAGAAGAACGCGTCTTTTTCTTATTTTTTTTTCACGCACAAAGATTGCCGTCTCGTTTTAGTGAGAGCCACCCAACCTGGGTTGCGGAGCGCCACCGACCCAGGGACACAGCATCTTCACTTAAATATATGGGTTAAACGGGCCAATGGGACGGAACAAATTGAATTAAACAAAGTCTATAATCCCATTTCACGGAAAGACGAGGCAAAGAGATCTCCTGTTCTACATGGCATCGGAACAGTACGGTCGGGGATCATTCAGCAGGTTTGGGACAGGAAAGACGCCTCAGTGGCAATGGAGAGTCCAAGAGTCCAGATGGAGAATATGACTGTCTGCACGCTTTCGTGTGTGTGTGTGTGTGTGTGTGTAGGAAGGACTCAGTCATGCACGTGGAGGTCCTGAAGGCACCTGGTAAGCCACATCATCTAAAGAGCACGCAAAGAGCCTCTCTCTGTTTCCACATGGTGACTACAAGTCACCGGCGAATGAACACATCCGTTAGGGTTAAAGGTTACTGATTCCAAATGATTAATTTAAAGTAAACCAAAGCACATATGCAAAAGTCGCCACAGCATATTTGCTAAAAATGGCATTGGGCTCCGCATAGATCCCAACTAAGTAACTACATTTGGGGTCAAAGTCAGGGAGCTTATCTACAAGCCCCATAAACAATGCTTTATAAACCACACAGTCCAGTGACAGTTAATGAATTAGTGCTCGACAGCGCCCCCAGCAGGTGGTCTAATAGACTGTTCATGACAATCTGGGTTGAACCCTCACCAATACCCCAATTCCATGTTTGAAAACTTTAATCCATGACACCTCCGTGGACTCAAACAGCATGCTGACTTAGTCAGGGCCCAAGCAAAACTCCCCCTGGGTGTATTTTAGCCTCTGACAGAGTTAAAAAAAATCTGCCTAATCACCGGCTTTAAATAAACTGGCTTACATTGCCTTAGTGCAGCCTGGTAGACTACGGAAGCCCTAGGGGGACACATAGCATGGATTTTTGTTAATTTAGCGTCACAGCCAAGGGAGAAAGAGGGGGACCAAATCTTATTGCATGGAACTAGAAGCTAAGCTAGGGAAGGAAAGGATTTTGTGGCTTGCTCCAGGGATAGTTCATTCTTCAGAGTTTTTATTTGTGATGGTAGCTGTGGATTCAAGCCTTCTCCTACGCAGTCAAATATGTGAAGGTGTTTATATGTTGATTGTTGAATTGTGGACAATTCGGGTTTTGTATTACAGCTTCGATGTGTTTGTTAATACGGGCCAGCCGTCAAAACGCACAAGAATAAATCTGTCAATGTCGAACTTACTGCTTCATGGCGATGATTTTGGAGTCAATGGTCTCCTGCTTCCCCTTTATGTGCTGCACATTGGTCAGGATCTTGGAGACATCGTCTGAGCTCATCTTGAGCTCCTCGTGTTTAACATTCGACACCTAGCGTGGAGGAAGCACATGACAAAACAGTTAAAGGGGAGCAAACTGGTGAAGCGAGGCGGGAACAAGCCTTCGTGGTCAGCTCTGGTGCCGACTGGAAGCCTGCGGGACAGACAATGGAAACAATGAAATGACGTGTGAGTCGACGTTTAGTTTTGAGCCTGTACCGGTCAACCGGCCAGAGACAGAATATGTTACGGTGCTGATAAAAACGGATGTAAATCAGTGGACTAAAGGTAGTGGAAAGGGGCTCTGTTTAAGGGCCAGGACTTGTCAGGTTACTAGCTGGCTGGCCTGCCTTCCTTCCTTTATCCACCCACACGCAGCTGCCAGGCTCCACTGAGGCCCCCTAGATTAGCTCCATCGACCCTGGAAGCCCCGGGTAGTGATGGGGAAGAGCAGGCCATGTAGGGAGACTAAACGCTGTCCGTTTGGGTGGGGGGGGCATTTTTTTCTACTGCGATTTCCACCAAGGCTTTTCCTGCAGGGGACTTGAAGCCGATTTATACTCAGCAGATTGGGTTCCACCAACACTCCCAAAACCAAACCATTATAAAAATTAGGTGGGAAAAACTGCCCGAAGAGAAATTCATGCTTTCCCTTCTTTGTTTATATAGTCTGGCCTAATGTGGGACAAACACTAGGTGTTGCAGACACCACGGATTGACTCTATATGTGCTTGTGTTACGGGAGGTTGAACTTGATCAGAATATCATCCAATGCATGTTCCGGAGTTAATTCTCATAAAAAAAAGCATACTTAATAGTACTAAACCCTTCCGATTCCGCTAGCTATACATCGGCTTTAAGCTGCATAGTTCTGACTACGGATGTGACATCCAAGTAATAGTTTAACTAATACTGTCTTGGTTATGTAAATTACTAGTCCAGGGGTGGACCTTTAATTTGTCCGACCACGCTATATAATATACAGTTTGGTATAAACGCAACGTTACGTTCGGCCCACGGCCCTCAGTCGAGTTGATTTTTGGCCCTTCATAGGAAAACGTTTGGGAACCCCTGATCTAGGCAAAACAAGCTTTGATAAGAGAATCAGGCACACGTCAAGTTAATCTCATGGTTTGGCACTCACATTTGTAACTTTACGTTTGATGTTCTCTAGCAGAAGCTCCTGTCCCCGGATGAAGTAGGGATGCTGGAATTCTGTGTCATCCTTCTCTGGCTTCACCAGACCACCCTGCTCAATGTGGACTACTTTGCGGAACCCATCTGTAAATAGACAAAACATTATGAACTTGATTTGTGGCAATAACTCTGCCTGTTTTTCTCGGTTTCAAGAATTGATTTGGTGTCCACGTAACACTACGCAACCATATCTTTGGTTCATTGGATTCAACAAGGATTACATAACCAAAGACTAACAAACAGCACAAGGAATCACAATGCACAAAATGAACTACCTTATGAAACATAGCCTCTATTATAAAAGCTCCTGAGCTCAGTCTATTCAAGGCATTAATTATAATTAAATAATATGTCAATCTGCAAACTCGAAACCAGAAGAAAAAAAAAAAACGATATGAGAAAATAATATGATAATATAAAGATGTTACACCATGGCATTTCTATACCTAACATTGTAAATGTGTAAAAGACAACTCACACATATTGAGCTGACGCACAAAGCTGGCCATGTTATTGTGTTTAAAGTACTTGGGAAGCACCTCCTTGGAGAACCGTCCCTGATCAAACACATGGAAGCTGTTGCCATTCTGTAAAGGAGGAACAATGACAGTTAAAGAAACGGTGCACAAACCTGGTTTACTTTGGTTTGGCATGATGCACTCAGGAACCATGTAGAGGTTTAAGTCTAGTCATGGGTTATAGGTAGCTTTTAAAGGCTATTTTGGAATGATACAAAATTTGCAGCATTTACCTTAAAATAGGCATTCCCTTTAAATAGGCCTTAAAACAGGCAGATGGCTCAGGTTAAACTGCCTCAGTTGGCTAAGAAACAAGCTTAATGACAAGCTTAATCAAAGTTTGGTGAGATAAACGATAGCTGCCCTTTGTGAGCAGGGTGAGGTCTCAGTTGTTGGATTAGAGTCATGCCTCTAAACATTATTCACTCCACACTGGACTTCAACATTTCGAGTTAGAACATGATATTAAAATGTATTTAATAAAAGGGTTTGCCCACCAATGTATGTTATGAAACACTCTTTACATCAGCAGTCGTTAAAGTGCTTTTAAAAGCCTGAAATGCCTAAAAACTAAAATAATTGATTTACAAAAAAAAAACACGCTAATATGGTCCGAGGAAGAAGCCTAGATAGCAGCCTGGCTGAAGGGAAGTCGGTCCTCTTCTGGCTGTGCCGAGTGAGGATTAAAAGAATAAATGACCTTTTGGGACACACATCTGTGTTTGCATGTTCAAACTTTGCCTCTGGCCAACAAAAGTCCATAATGTCAAAGTAGAAAATAACATTTGGTCATTGTATTTAGAAGTCATTATTTGAACAGCACCAACCTGTGTGAAACTAAGGTGCTTTCCATGATTTCAGGTTATATACTCAGTCTCTGTCAGGTCCCATAGTCAGTTAGTACAGTTCGTGTTGTGTAAACCACAACTTAATCCATTTTAATTTAATGTTGTAACACAATAATATGTGGAAAGGTCCATGGGAAGTGAATACGTTTGAGCCATTGCAAATAAAAAAATATACCACAAGAGACCAAAAGTATTCTCAAACAATTTTAGGGCCTACTAATAGCAGTATAAAAATGCAGCAAATATTCTAAGTTATATGAAGGTCAATGACATGCCAATTTTGATGTCTAAGAAAGAAAAACTACAAAACACGTAAATAAATTAAAACTTAATTATTACAAATAATAATTATTTGGTTGGTCTCGTCACTGATGGTGAGAATCACCACGCTCTTTTTTTTATACGCAAGACTTCTCTGAATTTTTTTATTTAATTTTTTTTTTTTTTAAATCAGCAGAACAGATACTCAAGTGGTTTTTCAGGCAAAATGCTTTATGAAAAAAATTCAGAAGAACAAACTGGAAGAGCGGACAGGTTAGAAAGTCCTTCCGAACATCCGCATAATTTAAACTGTCTTCCTCTTATTTGGAGTAACAATATTTAAAATAACCTTACTTTGGTAATAATACATGATTTCCAAAGTTTAGCAAACAATACACCAAAGCTTAAATAAATGTTTTAATGAAACACATTTACTAAAGGAACAGTGCAGATTTCTGCAATCTCTCATTGTTATGGAACCTTTGCAGGATGTTTGAGTGTTGCGGCAACTCGAAAGCTCATTTGCTGAATGCATTTTCCCAAGGCATCTACACAAAACCATTGCGCTTTCCCCCACAAAACCGCTACCCACCAGAAAGTACATTGGGACATGTTCATTGCCGCTAGGGGGCTTGTAATTCAAGCCAATGTTTACAGCCTTTCACTTCCTTTACAACAGGGGTCTCAAACCGGTTCCACGGAGGGCCGAGTGTCTGCAGGTTTTCACTCTCACCTTGTACTTGATTGATTAATTATGTCACTGATTGGTTAGGTCTACCCTCATCTGGTTATTTAGGTCTGAACCTGGAACCAATTTACAGGAAAAAACTAAAACCTGCAGACACTCGGCCCTCCGTGGAACCGGTTTGAGACCC
>JACXGK010000495.1:0-42975 GCA_016801125.1 Novumbra hubbsi
GGGGGGGGGGGGGGGCTTTCTCCACTACTCACAGGAGACTAGCAGCCAGAGGAGGGGTTTCTCTCTCAGTCGGCACCGAGCTGCACATTTGCCAAATGTCTCACGAAGCGCTAGCGGCGACTTGACCTCCCTCGTCCCCGGATCTGTTTCAAGTTGGCTTTTTGGTTTTTCCGGCTGGCTTTCACTATGGCGGCAGAGCGGTGATGGTGGAGGCAGAGGGGAGAGGCGTTATCCTCTCCGTTGGTACTGGATCTCCCTGCACACTGGTCTGTGAGTCATTCACCTTCAACGAGAACATAGCTATGCACTGAGTCACCGCGGGCTACACCCCATCGACACAGCCCCAGCACAGTCACTCAACCCGTTCTCTAACAGACGGATATACTATGAGAGGCTCACACGCCCAACATAGCCTGCTCCAAAACGTCTGTCATGATCCCAAGCAGCCGAGTCGTTCAATACAGCTTTTGAAATGAATTCAAAAATACATCATATTCTCCACTCCCAACATGTCACGTGAAAATGGGGAGCTACTGTTTCCTTCAATACGGTATCAGGCTCGTGTTAGTATTCCAAGTATAATAGTAAGCTGGTTTCATTTAGACCACACCCTTACTGCACATGTCCAATGCAAATGCGAAACGGGTTTCGGTATTATTATAATTATTGGAGAGCGCAGTTTCTCATCAAACCCATTATGCACACCTGACACCATATACAGAAAATGTCAATAGAAAATGTCAATAGAAATTTCAAATGAGTTGCCATTTCAATTCCATTCCTTAATGCAGGCAACAGCTATGTCCCTATTGTAGCCACTGAACTGCTCAGAACATCTCAATACCAGCATTTAGTACCCATGACTCAATCTGATTTCAACGTATGTGGAGAAACATATCGGACTTTAATCTGAGGAGAAACTCTGCAAACAACAACGTTTGCTCTGTTGAACATTCGGCTTTAATGGCGTCCGCACAGTTTGGAAAATAATAATAATGAAAATATTAAGCGAGTTGAGTTACACAAAATGCCTTTGCGGATGTTCCATTCAAAATACAGCCATGGATCTATTACAGTACTCCCCACTCTCTGTGCTCACAGCCGTATACTTTGAGGCCGCTACACACCAGCATATTAAACAATGATTTTAAATGGTTGTGAATCGGGGCAGGGTTCTATTTGACTTGGAAAGTCCACCATGTCTTTAATATTCCCTGGGGAGCAATAGAGCACCAGGCTCACAAGACACAAACCAAGTCTCTCACATGATGGCTGTGGCTATTCCAGTAAGAGACTGGAATCGTTTCTTTTCCATTTTGAAGACCTCAAGGAATAAGGACGGAGACAAAAATAATGAATTGATTAGGTGTGTGGGAAATGTGCATGAATGTGCCTTTACGTCTGTAACTGTTGCTCCTATTATTTTATGTGCAACAGTTACAGACGGTTCACTGACAATAATGTGACATTGAATGTCAGTTATTTTATCCATATCAGTAGACATTTGCTAGACCATCGTCAAACCCGTTAACCAGATGCAATGCCTTTCAACTGATTGCTGTACCACAAGTAATGCGTGATTACATTTACTCCTGTAAACAAAGGATTTTTGACATTTAAAAAAGATCCCCAACGTATAGAAACAATGCGGTTCTTTGTGACATTTTTACATTTTGGGATCACATGCCTGTGAATCATAAAGCCTGGGTAACCCACTCTCTTTAAAACAACACATCATTTATTCCATAGAAGCTATATTTGTCTGTGCCAAAGACCCTCCCAAAGCCTGAGTAGAACTTTCCTCTGCTTAGTAGCAATCTGTGACACGGTTGCACCTTAAGGATTCCGGTACTATATTTGACACATTATAGAGTTTTAGTAGGGCTTGGTTAAGATGAGGAGTCAGCCCTCTTAAATATGTGAGTTCCACCCGTATGCCTTAATCTTTTTACAGCACATGACTAGTACCTGTTGCACAAAAAAGTATATTGGCTGCCTGCAACAGTTGAGGAGACGTCACATTTACATGACAGGCTTTAAACATTTGCCTGGTTTATTTTCAGAAGAGTCACGATAGATCAAGAGAACATAACCAATTCTACCCAGTTCTTCTAAGGATTCTGAGAAAAACCAAACCCCCTTTCTGTACATTCAACTCTAATGATGGTGTCAGAACCACTATCATGGGTGCACAGGCACCAGGAATACAATTTGGCTTGTGTCTGGGGTGTATCTCCTCTACCTCTCCGTAATGCGTGGCGACTTGAGGAAGAGTACTGAGCTCTGGCTAACGTTACTCCTAGGAACTTTATGTCATTCATTACGCGCCGACGATAAAGATGAAACGGTTAACTTCCTGTGCAGGGTTGGCA
This sequence comes from Novumbra hubbsi, assembly GCA_016801125.1. NCBI lineage: Eukaryota > Metazoa > Chordata > Actinopteri > Esociformes > Umbridae > Novumbra > Novumbra hubbsi. The sequence continues at coordinate 2,373 of JACXGK010000495.1, forward strand.
CTGTCATGGCAACGCCAAATGGACATGACTTGAGCGCTGCAGCTGTTGCACCGTAATGGTGATAATAGCGATTAGTCCTAGACATCACGGGCTACTTACCCAGACACTGATTAAACCTCATCCTGTGCTAAAAAGCTATGTAAATGATGGTTCTACATTAACAATGATGTTAAGTACATGACTAGGTTTAACATCCACCGGGGAAACCAGCCATGCCACAGTTTGGGATCCATTTTGAAACCTCCAAGTGACAAGTGGACAACAAGCGCCCGCTATCTACTGAACACTACATGGATCCGTGTGTTTACTATAAGGCGGGCGGTGTTAATGCAATCCAGATTGTTCTGTGTGTTGTTTCCTCTTGTCCTCCACTAACACACAAGGAAGTGCTAATCTACCTCAGTAAAGCAGTTAACGACCTATATCTGCCTCATTGTAGGTCCCAACTGACACACAGTTTGTGACCAGTACTACTTCATGAAAAATACATTCTGAAAATGTCTGTTCTAAGCGAAATGACAAGCCAAAGTACCTAAGAGGAGAACCAAATAGTGAGATATGAATGCTTTGTGAAAAAATCCATACAGTTCAAAGCATTACAGTACAAAACCCAGCATATAGTGCTTCCAGCTCTACATCTATCCACTATATTACAGTGTTCTAGTGTTTACCAAAGCCTCATGACTCATGGACAAAATGAGTACACCGTATAAGGAATACGGTGATATTTTGACATTGAGAAACCAACGCGGCTCTAAAAGGAGGAAGTCTCGACATGTTTCAGATCAGAGAGACCATCTCATGTCGTTAGGTCTCTCCCTGTGAAGACAAATCTGAAAGCACCACAGAGTCGCTGTGTTGATTACTATTGAGATGATATATAAACTCTATTACTATTAAGATGTTATATATACTCTATTACTATTGAGATGTTATATATACTCTATTACTATTGAGATGTTATATATACTCTATTAATATTGAGATGTTATATATACTCTATTACTATTGAGATGATATATATACTCTATTACTATTGAGATGTTATATATACTCTATTAATATTGAGATGATATATATACTCTATTAATATTGAGATGTTATATATACTCTATTACTATTGAGATGATATGTATACTCTATTACTATTGAGATGTTATTTATACTCTATTACTATTGAGATGTTATATATACTCTATTAATATTGATATGATATATATACTCTATTAATATTGAGATGTTATATATACTCTATTACTATTGAGATGATATATATACTCTATTACTATTGAGATGTAATATATACTCTATTAATATTGAGATTATATATATACTCTATTAATATTGTGATGTTATATATACTCTATTACTATTGAGATGTTGTATATACTCTTTTACTATTGAGACGTTGTATATACTCTATTACTATCATCTCCCACTACCTCCCCTGCGCCATCTCCAAAATGTACATCTTAACCCACATTTTAGTTCATGTCTGCTCTGGAAGTCTTTGTCAGTTGCCGCTTGATCCCCAGTCCAAACCACACTATGAGTCATGGAGGGAAACGAGCAAGCAGAGTACGGAGGACAGAAACCGACATTCTGTCAGGGGAACCATTGGTATCTGAGAATCATAGAGGACTAGCTGAAGTACTGGAGGCCCGGTCCAACGTCTGGGACAACAACCTGGAGCCCTAAAAATAAACACGGTGGTCGGAAAGAAATTTACTTTTTATTCAGCTCAGGTTTTTGGTACGTCTTCCAATATCCTGTTAGGTTATTGTGCAATGAGAAATAACGATGGGGTGGACTTTAAAACGCCTTGTATTTTCATTCACAATTACTTGGAATCCAAGATGCATGTACTGTATTTTATTGATTACATATTTGCCGTACTGCTCTTGACACATTCATAATATCCAATTCTTTGAATACAAGAGCATATACACATCCATTCAAAAGATTGGGGCCAGAGGACAGAAATGTCCTTGTTTTCCATGAAAACATACATGATATACATTTTAATAGGAAATATATAAAATTGAATAGGGAATAGTGTCATTTACAAGGTTAAACATTTGCTTTTTTCAAGGAATATTCAATTTGCAGCAATTACAGCATGGCAAAGCTATTCTAGTTGACAATTTGTTGAGCAAATCTGAAGAGATTTTACGCTATGCTTCCTGAAGCACCTCACACAAATTGGATGGGCTTAAAGAGCACTTCTTACCTAACAAACGGTCAAGCTGCTCTCACAACAACTCAATATGATAGAGATCCGCTGACTGTGCTGAACAGTCCATTATAGATAGAATACTAGTGGACTGCTTCTTCCCCAAATAGTTCTTGTATAGTTTGGAGCTGTGCTTTTGTCCAGTTGTAGGAAAAAATTGGCTGCAATCAAGCACCATCCACTGAGTATGGCATGGCATTGCAAAATGGTGTTATAACCTTCCTTCTTAAAGATACCTTTCACCCTGTACAAATCGCCCACGTTACCACCACCAAAGCACACCCAGACCATTACATTGCCTCCACCCTGCTTGACGTTAGATGGCGTTAATTTAAACACTCATCCTGCATCTTTCCATTTGGTCTGCATCTCTTTTGTCCATCGTCATTTTTTCTTTTCATTAGCCAGCCTGAGAGTATTTAATATTTGCAACCGTGCTTAGAAGTCACCTCTTTACTGTTGACTCTGAGACTGTTGTTTTGCAGGTTCTATTTAATGAAGCATCGGACATGTAAGGCATCTGTTTCTCAAACGAATCATTAATGTGCCTGTCCTCTTGTACAGTTGCACAACGCTTTCTATTCTTTTTTGGAGACCGTTTGCTTTGTTTTGTTTTCTAATTGATTAGCCTTTTAAAAATATAAACTTGGTTAACATCCCATTGGAAAAAATTGTCATTTACAATTTTCTTTCAGTGTTTCATTAACAAAAATAGTGGTGTAAAAAATCTACCTGAAAAAAACCTGTAACTGTATTCCCGTAACTGTATTCCGGTGGATGTCGGCGTTAATAAAACACCAGAAAAAAGGTATGCTGTCATTTGACTTTTTTTATTCTTTTATTTCTTTACCCAATACGGTAGCACCAAAATGGCCTCGGCTTGTAAAGTTAGAAGAGTCTGTTTCTGTGGTCCTTGGCGGTGCAAAGTTGGAAAAGTCTTTGCTCTTTGAAAGCGATAATGATGTTGAGGTGAGTAACAAAATAAACTGTGTATATATGTGAGGTGTTGTACATATGCTTAACCTTTATTCTACAGTCTATTTCTGATTATGTAATTTTAAATTGACAAAAACATTTCTTTTGAAAACAAGGACATTTTTCCCAGACTTGAATCTGAATCTGTTCCCTTTCAGTTTGAATTACCAAAACATTTCTGTAAGAATGTGTTACGTTTCAGTTTCTATATCATTCTATTGCCACCATTTTCCAAAGACAACAGATGCAACTGCATGTTCGCTGTAAATCTTACTCACACTAGTAAAGCCTTACTCACACTCTCTTAATCAATGTGTTGATGATTCATCACAAAGATGGGAAGCTCGGCATAATTGGGTAATGTCCAATGCCAAGTACATAAGTGGAGAAGAGAGAATCAGTTGGAAAGGGCCGGCTTACCAGATGGTTCTCCTTCAACACTGGGCTTTGTTCTAGTTTAACCAAAGTCACCAGAAGCTCAATGGAAAGCAAGAAGGCGTGATTGGAGTCGCATTTGGCTCTCGTTTACAACAAATGCCAAATAACTAATGTACACAACATAGCTTTGTTCACCTCGCCAAGTAAACGTTGAGATGTCATCCAGTCTGTGCCTTTCAGCTGCCCAAATAAACGTGAAACAAGGCACACGTCAGGCTGCCAAAAGACTGACAATAATAACGAAAGGGTAATTTGCTGAACAGACAGACCTCCCTTCCTGGAACCTTCTAATGTACAGCCACGGCTAGGGCATCCCACGCTGAAGTCAGTCTCTGGGCTCTTCATTGAATTAGGGCATCGTCTGAAGGGTCAAGTGAGGTAGGGCTTATGCCTAACTAACAGAGGATGCACATCTCCACGTACCATCTGGACATCATCACTGGGGGCTGACACTGTGGACCAGCTGCCTGCCACGCGGGGCCCAGACCCGACCAGACCAGAGGAGTGTCCGGGACTGAGTGTGGGAAACGGACATGGTCGGGGCAGCTTTCTGCATGTGCCGGGGCCGTAACAACAGGCCGCTTACGATGCAGCCCTGCCTGCCGTGAAGAGTCTGCTTGCCCCAGGGCTGTGACTCACTGTGTAAGCCTTTCTGCCTGTGACACGGTGAAAGGAAATCCGATCCAGATGCCGACAGATATTCATAAACACATGGCGGCCTGCTCACACGACACGCACTACGCAGAACAATGTGCCCCACAGACAATGGACTCAGGTGCGGCCCAAATGTTCACCGGCGAGGGTTGGTATGGCTTTTCGGCTTGGTGGATTGAATACATTGAATGTATTCCAGAAATAAATCAAACAATTCTGTCAAGGCTTTTTCACTTTGAAACAAGCCAGTAGTCCCGCACGGTTGCACACAAAGTGATCTGGAATGAATTCAAATGTATTTGGTCACAATTACTGCAGTAACATTCCCAGAGAGATGTTTTTGCATCCATGTCGACTGATCGATTGATGCAATACTACTCAATGGACGGAGGTTCTCAAACCGAGCTGGAAAAAAGAACAACAAAATAGGTTCTGTTTAGTCACACTGGTTGTTTTGTCCTAGACAGAAAAGAACAGATTCATTTATACTGGCTTCTTACTTAGTTTCAAGACATTCATCTTCATCATCTTCTTTTCTCTCACTATTTGGTGTATAATTGCTTTATTATGACATATGACAGTGAAGGACACAAAGCCTTTTGCAGAATGATGGACAGTACTGCAATCATTAAATAAACACTGCCTTTTTAAAGACTATCAGCGTGGAACAATGTTGTACCTTTAACGCATGCTGTTGTTAACAGAGTGATGTGGGATCCAACCTCTCTGACAGTGTAGATTCAAAAGAATATTCACGTGTGCTGATCATGTTCTGATTATTTTATGCCCACTTTGAATGAAGTAGTCTTACATAAAAATAAATGGTGGCAATTGTGCAGCCAAATATATTTGAATAAAACACAAATCATTTAAACCCAATGGATAATGGTCCAAAGATATCATATCAAATGTTGATATTGAGCAAATGTATTGTTTCTTTAAAAATACATGCCCACTTTACATTTTATGCCAGCTAGATGTTTCAACAAAGTTGTGAAATGCAAAAAAATAAACCTGGAGAAATTACTCACAACAAATAAGGTTAATTGGCAACAAATCAGGAACATGATTGGGTATGGGGAAAACAAACATTCCATAGAGAGGTTTTCTTCTAGAAGACTGCGCAGGCTAATAGTGCAACAATTTCAGAATATTGGTTCTCAACGTAAAATGACAATACATTTAGGGATCTCATCATCTACTGTACATATTATCATTAACAATTCAGAATCTGGTGAAATCTTTGTACACAAGGGACAAGCCCGAGAACTATATTGGATGGCGGTGATCTTCAGGCCCTCAGACGACACTGTATTACAAGCAGACACAATATTTTTATTCTTTTTATAAGACACACAAGCACAAAACCAAGACATTAAAGTTACATAGATAGAACAAAAAATGGAATGGTAATAATAAACATGTATTTAATAAAAAAGGAGGGAGCCTCTGTAACAAATGAAAATATTCAATGAACAATTAAATTGTTGTGTCCTGGCTGGGGGCCCCTGGCCATATCTGTGCCTTGGGGCTCACAGTCAGGGCATGACACATAGCCTCTAGCCTCCTCTATGCCACTGTTGTGGGCTTCTCAATCAGAGACAGCTGTTGCCAGTTGCCTCTGATTGAGGAGCCTCCTTAAGTTAGGTTTTAGCCACACTCTGGGTGGTTTATTGTTTGTGCACTTTACAATGTTCACGGTCCTGTCTTGTTTATGGTTAAATGTCCTGTGGATACTCTACATGTTTTATATGTAAGTTTGCACAGGGTGTTTTATGTTTAGTTAGATATATGTTTTTTGCTGCTTGTTTCAGCACCTTTGTTTTTGTGTGTCTAGTTTGTGTTTTGTTTGTCTTGTGTGGAATTAATTTCACCTTTTCTTTACAATGTCTGCATCTGGTTCCGTCACTCACTGAAGCCATGACATAAATAAACAGCACTGGAGATCCTGAGGGAATACTACATTTTCTCAAGACTTAAAAATGCCAGATTTTCTCACTGCCATTGAGAAATAATAGGGGGGTGAACAGATTTCCAGTTCAGGGGAATCCTGTATTGAGCCAGTAGTGAAGTAAAAGCCACAATGTCTGCTTGGCCGGGGGCTAATGAGGACAGCTCCAGAATACCAAAAACAGCTATCCTGGGGCATGGTTGTAGGTTAATGTTTAGCATTTCAGATAGAATTAGTAAAAAGGATTCCCAATAGTACCTAATGGTAGGGCACAGAGAGAACATATGATTAAAGTCGCATGGGGAGACATGATATCAATCACATTCATCGTTCAGAATGTAATAGATAAAGGCATTTGGGCAAACTATTCATTTAAGCAGCATTAATCCTCACAATACATGATAGCGGTAAGCTACCCTCTCTGTGAAAGTCAGACATCATTTGCAAAAGAAGGGGAGCAAAGCTTGCAGAGAAAAAGACAGGTAGTGGATGTTTTCCTTTCACTGAGGTATTTGAAACCAGAGCGGTTAATTTGGAAAGACAAGTCTGTCGGCATAAGCTGCAACCCTGCTGAATTTATTAGGAAACACTCGCTCCTCTAGAGATTCAGCTCTTTCTGTGCCATGACAGTCAGAGTCAGTCATTGTAAACAAAATGCTGGTCAGAGTGTACTTGTGTTTCAAATGATGTGACTTTGAAATTAAGAAGGTAAGGGACAAATAAGTCAAAGTGTTTAATATGGGGTAAAGATAGAAGCAAAAATCTAATATAAAATAGCTAATGCACTGGAACATTTCAGCATGGGTCTACTCTGTACATATGTTAAAGTGAAAGTCAAACAGACAATTCTGTAGTAGACATCACTGCATGGGCTCAAGAACAATTTTTGAAAACCATTGTTTGTGAAGCTGCATGTACAAATGCAAGGAGCATGCTAAGAAAAAAACATATACACCGCTCAAAAAAATTAAGGGAACACTTAAATCACACATTGGGTCTCCATTAACCAAAAATATTTAACATGAAAATCTTTACTGTACATTGTTGAGAACATAATAACGTAACAACTGTCAACGGAAACCAATATCACCAAAAATGTATGGCTGGATTCAAACACACAAAGAAAATCAAAATAAACAATTGAAATCACAAGCTGTTCCAATTTGTGTGAATTTCCTCATGAATTTCCTCATGGAAACTCATAATTTAACTTAGTAGTGTGTCTCCTGCATGCTCCTGATGATAAGTCTGGGCCAAAGCCAATTTAAGGGGGACTGGGATGAAGTGGACAACTGTCTGGTGGTCTGTCAAATCAAACATTTTGGGAATCATGGATTTAGCATCGTCCGGACAAAAGAGATTACATGAAATGTTTACCAGATGTGTGCAACAACCCAAGTAATCCATACATAACCAAAACAAATAAGTTCAGAAATTAAGTTGTGTAATAATGTGAAATTACACAGGGAAAAAGTATCATAACTGTATAAATAATTATTAATAATCATAAATAAACTACTACTATAAATGTTACATGCCTTGTCCACAAGGAAAAGGCCAGTACCGTTTACCAGTCTTTGACATAAACTGGGAGAAAGGATTGTATAGGGTCTGCACTTCATTATAAGCCATTCCATGTTAAAAAGGTTTCAAAATGTTTTTACGTTATAATAATCACACCCTGACTTATTATACATGAAACCAGCTGTGTCCCCTGTGCCCTTGCCAGAGTGCATTTCATTGTTTTTGCGCACAGTAACCATACAGATTACATAACCACTAATTCACACTGAGTGTTTAAAAGCAACTTGTATTGCCCCAAAGCCTGCTTTAGCTGGTTCAGCTGGTTAAAACTGAAAATGTTGTAGCCCACGTTTTAAATTAGCCCACAAAACCTGTTTTGAAGCTTCTTCAAAATAAGGCAGAGATGTAGACTAAACAATCTTGATCAAGTGTTGAGTAAAGAGAAAACAGGACGGAAAGGATTGGTGGCAGATATGTAAGAGAAGTGTAGAAAGGTGAAGGTGAGGGACACCTAGGTGTGTAACGACAGAATCGTCAATAAACACATGCTGAAACATACTCTAAACATGCTTAGGGGATTCCAGATGAGTAAAATCACAGATACTGTAGTGTAAATGATTTGAACAAAACCTTTTGCAGAGCTACAGCTTTTTCTTAAAATAAAATTAGATTGCATTGATTTTTCAACACCCAATGAACAGGATATTGTCTGAGTGGAAAATCAATCAGTCCATGAATTGTATCTAAATCTGATGAATAGGTGATGACTAGCCTGTGTAAAAACAAATATTTGCTCAGCAGACTTGAAGCAGAGGTGGCTGTCCTTGACCTGAGGTTATCCATTAGTGACTATAGTACATGTAGATTAGATTCAAGACCTTCCATAAAAAGTAATAAAATAGGGGAAGCAAAAATGAACAATACAAATGAAATACTATTTAACATTTATTATAAACATTAGCATTCAAAAGTTTGGATTCACTTTTTTATTCGATATATACGAACTGTATCAGGACCAGCAGCCATTGTGGGTTTGATTACAGGCTCAAAATAGCCATAAACAAAGAACTTTCTTCTGAAACCTGTCAGTCCATTCTTGTTTTGAGAGATGAGGGTTAATCTATGAAATGGCTAATCAGAACTGAGCAAACTTTCTCTAACCAGAGTAGAAAGAGGAGTGGGAGGCCCCGGTGCACAACTGTGCAAGAAGATAAATACATTAGAGGGTCCTCTTGAGAAACAAACCTCCCACAAGTACTCAACTTGCAACTTTAGTAAACATTATCCGCAAAGCTTCAGTCTCTAAGTCAACAGTGAACAGATGACTCTGAGATGCCTTCTAAGCAGAGTTGCAAAGAAAAAGACATATCTGAGAGTGCATGATGTGCAAAAGAAAAAAGGCACTGGACAGAGGAAGATTGAAGTAAGGTTTTATGAACAGAGGCGTCTAAGTTTGAGGTGTTCGGCACACAAAGAAGAACATGCGTGAGATGCAGACCTAATGAAATGAGGCTTGAGGAGTACAGGGTAAAAGGGATATTGAAGAATGAAGGGAATCACTCTATTTTGCAAAACCATGCCATAAACTGTGAACAGCGCTTGATTGGAGTCAATGACCCAATGGACAGCTCCAAACTATATAAGAACTATTTAGTCAGGAAGCAGTCCACTGGTATTCTTTCTATAAGGAGAGGCCAGCACAGACTGGATCTCAACCTTATAGAGTTGTTGTGGGAGCAACTTAATATTATGGTATGTAAGGAGTGCCCATTAAGACATTCCAATTTATGGGAGGTTCTTTAGGAAGCATGGTGTGCAATCTCTTCAGATTACCTGAAACAATTTGACAACTAGAAAGCCAAAGGTCTGCAGGGCTGTAAGTGCTGCAAATAGAGTATTCTTTAAAGAAACAAAGTTAAAGGGCACAATTATTATTTAAATTAAAAAGCATTATTTCTTACCTAGTCAGTTACTGTATTTCCTATACATTTTGCTTTATTTATCTATTTAATTTAATTTCAGGAATGTTTTCTTTGAAAACAGCTAATTTTTGAACTGTTGTGTACATACAATTTAATTTAGAGTAAAAAAAAGAATATATTAAAAACAAAACCAAGTTAATCTAGAAGATATAAAGTATGAATCACGAACCACAACTGTCATGTTTGGTTAGTTATATGTAATTTATTATAAGGAACTAAATCATTCATCTTTGTAATTGTATTGACTAAGCCTATCAGCAATTTATTTTCCTGTGGTTGACAGCTCAGAGGTGGGTGATTATCAGTATGAAAGCATTCACAGATCAACAAGCGGCAGAGTCTATGGCCCTAGAAAACTTTTAGATTTTCCTTTTGGTTTTCCAAACTGCATTTAGTTCTTTTGTTCTTGAACCCCAACATTTCACGGTGATCGCTTGAAATGAATACTGAATGCTTTAAATGACTACTGATCGCTTTAAATGACTACTGCCCAGTAGCACTTATTTTGCTCATCATGTAGTGCTTTTAAAAGCTATTCAAGGGGCCACTTCACCTCCTTCTCATTTCAATCAGCCAACTGCCCCAACAGCTGACATCCTAACCCTGACGTGGTGACCGCAGATGGCCAGTGTGGACATTATATTCTCCACCATAATCCAATTCAGGTGCCTGAAAAAAAATGCAATATGTATTAGATGAGCCAAACAAAACTATACAGATGAAGCATCGAGAATATGTATTTAGGCGCCAAATGGGAGAATTATAACCAAACGTCTCCAGACCAACACTTTTCTATAGGGGTTAATTGTAGGAATGTTTCTGAACTGTCACACTTTACATATTTAAATAATGCAATCAATTAGTATGTTCATCAAAACACACAGATAATATGTTCAGCAATGCAATCATTACTAAACGATGTATAGGCCTTATTTGAATAATCAAGTAACAACAAATCTATGATCAAGGCACAATCACAAGCATTCAAATGATAATTTTTATAGGCATTTCTGGAACTTGTGCCATGAATATTTAATAAAGAACGTATTCCAGAGGGTTGTAAAACACATTGTTGGGGGCCCAGGGATCAGCACAAAGGGATGGCCAGGTAACCTTATGCGAGAGGCTGAGGCTACTGTCTGAGAATGTGTGTCCCCGGCTGGGAACAACGTTTTGGTCTGAGTTGTTTCAGGTTTCGTTTCCACAACACTACCTGCATATCTGCCCTGATCCGTGCCTCTGAGACACCCCCATATTTCATTGGGCGCATGTTCATTGGCATTAAGGCCCTCATCAGCATTACTGATCAGATTGTTACTGTACATTGTGTTATTTGTTTTGAACATAATGGTGTAACATTGGTCAATGGGAACCAAAATCACCATAAAGGGCTGGATTCAAACTCGAAAATCAAAGTAAACTATTAAAATCACAGGTGTGAATTTCATCAAAGCAACTCATAATGTGACTCAGTAGTGTGTCCCCACGTGTCTATATGCACTCCAGATAACATCTGGGCATGCTCCTGATGAGACAGGGGATTGTATCCTAGGTGATCTCCTCCCAGACCTGGATCAGGGCATCAGTAAGCTCCTGGACAGTCTGTGGTGCTACTTGGAGGAATCGGATGCATTGATACATAACATCCCAAAGGTTCTCAATAGGATTTGAATGTCTGGGGAATGTTTATGTTAGGGCCAATGAATAGCATCAATGACTCCTTGAACTGCCTTGATGATGAAGGGGTACCGTTGGTTAGCACATGGAGGTCTGTACCAACCTCCAAGGATATGCCTCCCCAGACCATCGCTGACCCATCGCCAAACCGGTCATTCAGGGATCATGACGTTCACTACAGCATCTCTATCTGACTCTTTCATGTCTGTCACGTGCTCAGTGTGAACCAGCTCTCATCTGTAAAGAGTACGGTGTGCCAATGGTGGACCTGCCAAGCATAGGCCTCGCTGGAGGTTGTCAGGCCCTCATGCCACCTTCCTGGAGTCTGTTTCTGACAGTTTGGTCGGTTTGACAGTTATACTGTCACATGATTATAGTGTATATATGATTAAGTGTATATATAAACACAGACTCACACACACACTTCTATTTATATTTAAGGAAGTTAAGATATATAATCCACTTTTTAGGAGAAACATTTTGACTTTTTTAAGTAACATTAATATCACGGTTGCGGTGTGGAGTGGAACCATACACAGACATTTTGTAAAGTAAAGTGAATTTAATCCAAGGAACAGACAGAGACAAACTAACACGAACTGTAAACGTAAAGAAAAGGTGCTGTATGTACACAGCAAACAGAACTTAACTAAATACAAAGAAACGTGTAGCTTATCCACTGTGCACTGGAATTAAACAAAGGACAAACCGTGAACGGTGTGACAAACACAAACAATAAACCACACATAGTGTGGTGTTAACACAGCCTAAGTAGGCTCCCCAATCAGAGGCAACTGAACACAGCTGCTCTGACTGGGGAGCCCACAGCGACATAGAGAAGGCCAGAGGCCTCTCTAAGTGTCCTGTCCTGACTGGGGGTGAGCCCAAGGCACAGAGAAGGCTTGGGGCCCCAGCCAGGACATGACAATTAATGTATTAGTAATTTTGGGGCAATATCCCACAACCTCAAATTGTTCCTAGCGACTTCACTAGCAGTGTTAGCATTAGCGTTAGGATTAGCAGTAGGTTAGAAATAGCACCCAAGTTGGCCTAGGGTGGTCTAGCGTTCAAGGCTGCTGCCTCTGGTACACAGACACCGCTGCTGCATGGGTTTGAATCTGGCCCACTGCACTTTCAGCACCCTCTCTCCTCTGTCTTTCCCACTGTCTCCCCTCTATCTACAAAAGCATGAAAATGCCCAAACAAAAAACGAAATAGTGTCCATGGTTAAGGTCAGAATAGAGGTTAGTGTCTCCACTATTACTGATTATTTCTTTCAGATAATTTACTGTTTATGGTGGCTAAGGCAAAGACCATTGTGCCCTGAATGGTTTAGAAAATGGGCAGGGAATTAAGGCAGCTGCTTATGCTTGTAATTTACCAACCCTAACCCTGACATGCCACTGACAAGCTGGTCAAAACCCCAGGCCACAGCTATTTGGCTGGGTAACTAGTCTTCACTCAGAAGGAGCCTTTTAGATTTACATCATTGAATATTGAAAACATGCCCTTGGCCTGGTGGAGAGGATGGGATTTTAACAAAAAAGACAATAAAGAGATCGGCCTATAGGAGTATGACTGCGGTAACATGATAAAATATACCTCCCCACTGGGAATGTTTTTAGTCAATAATAAAACAATGTATATCATTTACATACATACATGTATACATACAAACACAGAATAGCACTAACAGGAGGTTTAGGAAGGGCCGAACGAACGGGGTCAAAGCACAGAAAGGAAACAAAAGGCCCTATTCTTCCCTGCTCCTTACCTGCCTAGTAGTCTCTAACTACCACGCCTCCAACCTACCTGCTACATGAAACAGTGGCGGACACCCGCTCGTATCTTACCTGATGTATATAACACTGGTTATCTATGGGCGTATGTACACCCCAGGGTATCTCACCTAATGTATATAACAGTGGTCATCTATGGGTGTATGTACACCCCAGGGTTTACCCTTCTCCTATGGGTTAGACACACAAGCAGTACACAGGACAGTGTTGCAGCAGGAAATAACGCCAAACATTTGGTTGCAACAACAAAAGTGTGGCTAGTCTCTCTCTCTCTTCCTCTCGAGCAAACATCAACTACTCTTCTTTATATACAGTATCTCACAAAAGTGAGTACACCTCTCACATTTTTGTAAACATTTGATTATATCTTTTCATGTGACACTACTGAAGACATGACACTTTGCTACAGTGTAAAGTAGTGAGTGTACAGCTTGTATAACAGTGTACATTTGCTGTCCCCTCACAATAACTCAACACACAGCCATTAATGTCTACACCGCTTGCAACAAAATTGAGTACACCCATAAGTGAAAATGTCCAAATTGGCCCCAAAGTGTCAATATTTTGTGTGGCCACCTTTATTTTCCAACACTTCCTGAACCATCTTGGGCATGGAGTTCACCAGAGCTTCACCGGTTGCCACTCTTTAAGTTAATCCCATGCGTGCTTTACTAAGTAATTCGCACACACACATACAGTAAGTTGCACGCCCACTTTAAGTCACACCCCTGCTAGTAAGACCTCCAAGGCAAAGATTTTGGTTTAATGAGTAAAATCGTCCGCAAGTGTAACATAATAGTTAGACAACTGCACATTCTTAACTTGTAACATGTAATACACATCTAGGATATTCATGAACATTACACTTTTCGGAAGTTTAGGCGCGAACTGTTCACGGAAAAGCTGTAAATTGGGCATGGGGGGGGCATGTGCTTTAGTAAAGCGAAATACAAAAAGCATGCACGCTTTACAATTTTCTTTCCCTCCATGTCACCTCCGGGGCTCCGGAAGAGAAGTTCTGTGGAGAAAGACCTTTTGTTGTTTTTCTTTGTGTTCAATAAAAGAATATGGAAATAAATTGCAGGTGCTGTTTGATGTGAATAAGTTACTTTAAGTTAGCTAGCTAGCTAGGGAGTTTATAAGTACTATTGAAAAAATTATTACAATCCTTTTACATAGCAAGGATGCCAAACTTTATAATATTAATATAAATACAATGGTTGACATCAATGTAAAAAAAAACTGATTTGGTGTGTCTGGACTATTTCTTCTAGAAATGTATGATTTTATTTGTTAATATGTGACAGGTTTACTGGTATACCTGTCACAAATCAAAATTGAAAATTGCATATTTTGTTGTTTTGTTGCTGATGTGTCAATAAGAAGTAGGTTTTTCATTTTGACAAGACCACAACAATTTACAGTAAATCTATAAACAGTCGCTAATACAACATCAACCTTTTTCAAATGGTGAAACACAGGAGTTAGCTATGGTTTGGACGCAAGTAACACTCAAGTTGTGAGCTATTACATTACCAAAATAATATCTTCTTCAATAATGACCAATTCCAATTCTGAACTATATCGGATGTCAGCGTGTGTACCACAAAAAAAGTATTTCATTACAATGGAGGTAGTATTCTGTCAGCCAGTGAGGGTAAATGGGTCCCACGTTTAATGCCGTTGACCCCATGCCAGTGCTTGTTCAGCCTGGTCTTTTCAGCTTGACGTGTGGATAATAGTCCTTGCATTTTCCCAACGTAGAACAGATCAGTCAGGTTAGCGTCCAAAGGGCGTGGCTAAATAAATTACACCATATTTATTGTGATCATCAACATATTGTTGAAACTTGTCCACACAGTTCAACTGCTTATTCTATGCTTCTCTAGAAAGGTGAAATATGGCCTTTGTGTTGAAACGCCAATAAAGAATGTTTATCATATAGGTGATAGTTATGCAAAGAAAAAGAAGTGTACTCTACACGCTCAAAGATTAACTATCGATTCAATTATTCATTTTGTACACCAGGTTTTACACAGAAAACCCCTGCAGTGTCAGAACACATTCTGTTGAACAAAGCCCCCGAAATGTTTCTATTCAATGTTTGTTTGGTTAACTGAAAATGTTTTAGCTATATTTTCTAAAAGCCAGATGCATCAACTTCAAAATAATATGTTTGGATGACAATGAATCTTGAATCTCAAAATAACTTTTTTCTTTGCGTGCCTTATGAATTGTGTTTGTACATGTCTGCTGAAGCACACAAGCCTCCGTATAAGTGTTTCCATATTGCCAGCCTACCTTGAAGTTTGATTTTACATTTGACTTTTGCCTTACAATTCGCATACTGTTATATATTGGAAGGTCTACTGGGCTGTATGTGCACTCACTCAGGCCAAGTAAACTCAAGCTTTCTCACATTGTTTACTGTCAGTAAACTTGTTTATCGAGCACGTCTCAGAATAAGAGGAGGTTGGGATTCTGATAAACAGCAGCAGCGTGTATCCATTTGTGTATCCGTTCATTCATTTAGAAATGGCAGAGCCAAGTTTTATGCCAATGAACTCTTAATTAGTGGCCGCAAATGAGACACAGGGGGATGCAGATGTGGACCGCAGGTTAAAATCAGCAGAAGAGCGGAGGCATGGATGCTTTACTTGGATTGATTCAAGCAACTCGAAGACGTAACATCTGATGTTGGCGCAGGCAGCCAGCTGCCCGTTGGCAAGCGACTTCAGAGCGACCGAAAGTTACCCATTAAAGTGAAATTAGGAGGCCCTACGTGACCACACTCACTAGATCTCCGGGCCGCTACTCTGGCCTTAAGATATGCGCCTGGTTGGAAACTTCAAAGGGATGTTGGCGTATAAGCGAAGATTAACGTCTAATTGGGAACAGGATCGATTAGGTCGCATAACAGCCCAGGAACACTGCTTCACTGTTACCAGGGATTTATTACACAAGCAGAAGTGCCTCAAAACGACACATTGGAAATCGGTTTTGCAAAACCCAGATGCTGCTTGGAGCTGGGACCCTCATTGCCACAGCCCCACTTAGGATCAGTGCTGCAACAGTCCCAGTAGCGCTGTTGCAACACAACCCCCCATCTAGCTGACTAATGCCACATCTCAGGCTGTCAAGCTGTTACTCAAAGCAGCGCTACTAACAATCTACCTAATAACATAACAAGGTTCAGGGAGATCCCTGAACATAGTGAGTGGATAAAGCATTTGTCCAGGGTTTCATCAAGTTTAACAAGGAAAAAACTAAATGAACACTGCGTTTACTAAAACTAGTGCATTGAACGTGTGTTATTCCAGGAACAGTTAACCAAATCCCACAGCGGTGTGAGATCCATCACATCATGGCCGTGGCGAAATAGTTCATTCCTTTGTTTTGCTTTTTCAAAGTGACATTGGAACAAAGAGCACAGTTGTCTGTGCAGCAGTCCTTCCCTAGGATGGGCTACACTAACTGACAGTCGCCAAATCTCCCGCCTACGCAGGGTGGGGTCTGTTCAGGCCTATGAGTCATACAGCCAAAGCAACGCACACACACCGCTTTTGTACCACAGAGTTTCCTAGGCAGTGAAATACAGGTGAAAGTGTTAAACGTGTGAGTCTGTGTCTGGCCGTCTGTCTCAGGTCATAGATAGGGAGTGTGCAGGCAGCCTTTGTTTTCACTGTCTGGGAAACCTGCCAGACCAAATACAAAATTTTATAGTTTGGTTCTAGACCCCTCCTTTGTTAGCCTGCACTTCAATTGCTTTTCAAAAGGGTCCTCCGATGTTTGGTGTATTTTAAATCGACTTATTCAAAGATATGTGTGTGTAACGTTTGAGAGGATAATAAATGCCTATTTAAAATGTCATTTCCCATAGATTAAGTTGGAGAAGTCAAATTGACTTTAAAGGACCACCTAAAGCTTTAAATTATAGGCCATGTTAAGCTTTGTAATAGCTACGCTATTGTACTTTCACAGATGTGTATTGCAATATGCAATTCCAGATTAAAGGAGAACAATTTATTCAAATTTGATTGATTTGATAATGCATCAGGGTTCCCTAGCAACATAATATTATGCTGTAAATAGAAACTGGACAAACACTGGTACCCCTCACAAGAATGCACCGTTGGTTTCGGGCTGTTATTTGTAAATGATTAGACTCAGGAAAAAAGATAACGTTAGAAAGGATATACCTTTCATACCACATGCTGAATATTTACAATTTTTGTTTTAAATTAGGCACAAAAGCAAAGTTAAACCATAGAAGTAGGGTACTACTTCCTTCTAAAGAGGTGCAGCTGGTTGCCATCAGCGACAGGATGAAGAATCCAAACACTCACACACGCACATGCAGTCAGATTTTGCACTAACAAGACGTTGGGCCGGCCTACACATAAAGTACAAAGTATGTATATTAAACGACTGCACTACACACTATGACCTAAGAGTGGCCATATATCTTTATGATCTCTGGTGTTTAAAGCTGGGGTCCACCACACACCTACTTCCATCTTTAAAATAGAACCCAATGGAAAATAAACATCCTGAAAATGACCACAGAGTCATAATCTTCTTTTCAAAACACAGCCTACTACATGACTATTTTAGGGTTCGACTGAGCAGAAAACAGGAGTTTCCTCCCTCCTCCTGGTGATATTTAAGGAAAGCTCAGTGTTTCCCCTCCTCTCCATGCAGTTCTGGGTGTGGTTTTCCAACTTATTTGAATTATGTGTATGCCTTTGACTCAGTCACCTAACCCCAAAGGAGAGGAGGAGAGTATTGGTTGGAGCACAGTTGGACTTGCATTGGAGCTAAGGAGCAAAAGTGTAGGATCGTGGGTATTCAGTCTTTAACCTTTGGCTAGAGGATCTTCTCATTAAGGGCATTTAAAGAACTTTGGGCTTTAAATCAAGCCTGAATGAAAGCAAACCAAGTACCTTTTGTGTGAGTATAAGAGAGTGCTTTTTCTCAACCCGTTCAAATGTTTAGTTTGTGTGCAATGAAAAAGAATGTTTGAGCTACGTCTAACTACATACATTTTCAAATTAAAACTTTGAATGTGTCAAATCTAACGCTATTATTATAGGACTTTCAAGTAAAATCTTAGATCCTACTGAGCGATATGGGTTTCATTATAATGTGGGATTGCGTTTGGTTCACACCTGTATTAGCTCTCTGTACCCCTCTACAGTAAATGAATGGATAGTTATACATTTTCACTCAACTTTGTACTCTTTTTTATAATTAAGATAACCATTTAGATAAATCTACTCAAAATCAGATTTTTTTTATTATCAAATAGCCTAAAATACGTTCTACATCATGGGGACATATTCTTTTTAGTCTTTTAAGTATATTTTATTCAACTTAGAAGGTATGCAAACATAAACATTTATAGAATAACAGTACGCTGAATTTAAAGCCTTTAGCTTTACAACTTGGTATCCATCAATTGATCACACAGCGGATTTTTATACTGCATGGTGCTTCATATATCAATAAAGAATATATTGACACCATGTATAATTATCTATACTTTACCACATCCTTTGAATTCTAGTTCTCAGTATTCAACAAAGTGCTGTTTATTCACTGTTTAGTTTGTACTGTGTTCACTCTAGTTTAGTTCAAACAATGGCCAGAACATTCTGGGGGCACTTTTTGTGTGTGTGTGTGTGTGTGTGTATGCACGCATGCGTTGCAGATGTACTTGAACTGCGATCCACAAGAACCAATTTTTTTATGCTGTGTGATAATTGAAATTGAGCAAAGTGAAAACATATCATAGTAGACCGATCCTTTTTGTATTGATGGCAGTGTAGAAAGAGGCCACAAACAACAGCTTTGGGTTATAACGCCGCCAAATTGTTTTAAATGAGACATTTTTGCATACGAATATAAATCTAACAATATTGTCAGGATCGATCAAATGTGTTTATTTGGATTTCTTTTGCCTTACAAAAACAGCTGTCATTTATGAAAGGAGAAAGGAAAGAGACTTAAACAAATTTAACCCAGTCTTCAGAGATAAAAAGTAATGTAATAAATATATAAATGCCAGACCATGTGCCTTCCGTTCCCGCTCTTTCCCTGTTTCCATCAGCGAAACTGAGAGTTGGCACAAAGAAAGGAAGCCGTCTTTTCCACCTGACATCACTGAGTGATTAGAACAACCCTGTGGTTCCCTGTGCAGACAGGTGCTGGCCAGCACAGTCCTCTGGGTATTCAAGTAGCATTTACATATTTATGTGATTCTCCACGGACAGTATTTCACTGGAGGAAAAAAGAGACAACTGTACACATTACTGCAAATAGACTGTTCAGGCAGGACTATAAGTCTTTCTTGAAAAAAACTAATTTCCACTAATCAAAGGTTTGCGGTTTGGTTTGAATGAGGGATATTCCATTGTTTCTTCAGAAAAAAGATTTTATGCAAAAAATAAATATATAATATTAATTGTGTTCAAAATTCTATGTATTACTCTATTTAAAAAATATATTTTCAGTATAATTAAAGATATACTGAAGATAAACCCAAATTAATATTACTGTTAAGTATGAGATATTTATAATAAAAAAAATCAAGACAGACTGTACCAAAACAAAAAGGTCGATGGTTTTATTTTTGTCGAGGTGTTATGGGGAAAACCCTTAACATTTTTTTTTTTCAAAACAATTACTCAAAACCTTTTACATTTCATTACATGAATCTGGATGTATTTCTTTACTGGAAGTTGTTCAAATCTGGTTACCAAATGTAAGAAAATATAACATTTAATTACTTTGAATGAAAATGGGTATAAAACAACTTATTTAAATGAATAAATACATGTCTAAATACATGTTGTCTATCACTGGGGTTCCACAAATTGGGTTTGTGACCCACCGTCAACATGTCTTTTGATTCAAAACAACCATCGGGGTTAGGCAATGAAATCATCAAATTTGGTGGTTAAAAAACAACCAATCTGAAATTCTATGAATTTTGCCATAGAGATAAGAGAACTTTGTGCAGTTTTTAAGAATATTTCCTGGAATTTTATGCATTTTAAAACATTACGATTGCCATTGATCATGCTCAAAATGCTAACAACATCAATGGAGGCTTCAGTGGTTGGCTTTCTTTTTTTTATAGTAAATACTCTGCGATTATAGACTATTATTTGATGTATATGTCCAAAATGTTTTCTAGATACTTTCCATTCAATAGAAGTAATTTATTGTGAATTTATTTTTTCCATCTTGATAACAAATTTTTATGAGCTACCAAGACCTCTTCCATGACCCACAACAAGGTCCCAGCCCACATATTAGGAACCTTTTCTCAATCATATCTTTATAAAATGACTGATTTACTTAGTCCTATATAAAATATAACAATATTACTCATATATAATCTAGTTGCTGTCATTCAGATAAAATAGCATATTTAATGTAATTCTACATATTCCATGGAATACTGTTTGGGTGGGGAGGACCGTAAATGTCCTTAGTGCATTTGTGCCAATTGTAACCAGATGTAGGTCGATGGAATATAGACATATGTATACATAACTGTGCCCTTAGTGATGTGCCAGCACATCAAGTCCTTTTGTAATACAAGGTTAGCCACATTTCCCTAAAATGTAATTATTGATGATTACACTGCGGAATAAAATAATATATTGACTTAATTAAACCAGTAAACTAGGAACACGTAAGGACAAGTAAACAATATATTTTAGAAGGAAAGACGCCCTGAGAAAATGAAAGGAGGCAAATAAGAGTTAGAGAAAAAGAGAGTAGTCCGCCATAAGGAAAACTGAAAATAAAGATGGAGGGACAATTCTAGGCGAGGAACTGATGTTGTAGGTTTTGTTCTCCCAAGCTTGTTTACAGGAAGTTCTCTAAAGTCCAACAGATGGGTGCATTCACAAGAAAGACATTTTATTGCATTTTTCCAAGGCTCATAAAGTCCCCAAATTCTTGCTACCTTCATTTATGTGTGAGAAAACACAGTTGATACTGCTACTGCATTCAATCCGAAAGTAATGTGTACATACCCATGACGGGTTAATTGCACAGAGTCACTGCTGTTTGAGATTTTAAGTTGAAAAACTTGTAATTTCAGTAAGACTTTAGTTCTCTCCTTTGTTTTGGCAGCGATGAATGCACAGTCAAGTCATGCAACAGCCAATTTTAAAATAATGTACTTCTTTAATGGCTATGAAATGGTTAAAATAACTATAGTTATTTCTAATTCACAAAGCTTTTTCACTACATATTACACTATATTTTATTTTTGCCAGGTAGTTAAAGGCACTGTGTGGTTTCTAGCAGCCAAAGTGTTCACTTGGTCAGGGCCTGGTTGGATTCATTCTTTTTAGTTGTCAGAGGGCTCGTCAGAGTGGACTCTGTGATCCAAAACATACTCACTGGTTACATGTGGTGAAGTAAATAAAGTTAAGGTTTATTTTTGCTTTCAGATTCCTGGGGCTAAAGGCCTGTAAGACATTTAGTAACTGAAGAGGTTTCTATGGAAGTAATTTGGCAAACGCTGCTAACCTTAAAATAATTAACATTTGTTTAATTCTTCCATACGCAAATGTAAACCATTCTAGGGTTTGTTTCAACTTATCAAGTTATCTAGGGAATATATTTAATAAAAATGGTTTTTACATACAATCAAAACAACTTTTTCTGAATTGGTGAACATTGCCATTTATAGATTTTTCTTCAGTATTTTTTCCCTCCCAATTTCATGAAATCTATGGGTTTGGTTAAAGACCTGTCCTCCAGTGCACATCTGACCAAGCGTTTCTGCCTGTCACCACATTTGGTGAACCAGAAACCCATTGTACGGTTTGTACATATGATTGAGCTGCGGGCTCCCATCCCTCAACCAGGAGTCGTTGATTAAACAAAACAACTGTTTCCGATATCCTACCCATCAACTCCAGATGGTGCTGAGACAATCGGCCCCAGCCTCTGTGGGACCTTCAGGCACTGTCGGTATGCTGCAACCAGGGTTCAAACTCCTGATGAAGCTCTATATCGAGGCTGTGACTATATCTCTGTACCGTTCCCGAATTACCTAGGTACAATCTATGTTCTATGTAAGGCCATGTATTTTCACACAAATGAAAATGCCTCATCTGGTGCAATTAAAGTTATTTTCTAAATGCTCAACGGTAATGAAAAAATGCAAACGGTGCCCCAAAGTCTGTCATTTTCGTGCCTCATTTCATAACTCAAACAGTCAAACACATCAGGCAGAAGAGTTTCCTTGCATATGTCGAGTCTTGACACTGTTTGCAATATGGTGTACCACTTTTTGTTACAATACTAATATCCTTGTCGGATTTCTATGCATTCATGTGCATGCCGAGATTAATCATTTCATATTGCAGGTTCATTTTGGTTTAAGGTTCTATTCAGAAAAATATTGAGTTACTTTATCAGTCTGTCCCTTGTGAACAGGTGTGGTTTTACTATTTTAATGCTTTTTAAAGCATTAAATAATTTGGCCAATCAGTAGAATATTGAAACTAACAGATCTACACCAAGACCGAATATTTACCAAAGTTTGGAAAAATCTGACAAGCATGTGACATTGGTATGAACGTCTAGACAAACAGGCAGGAACACACTGATCTTTAGTCTCCTCCCTGATTGGATCAAGAAGGACAAAAATGTGCTATTAACAGATAGTGAAGTTTCAGAGGATTTAGCAAGGCTTAATGTGTCAACACCTGGGACATGCGTGAACCTACAGTTGACGAGCAGCAATAGTATTCCTATGGTGCCCCTCTGTCTAGGTTGATTGATTTTAGCTCTGAATTCTATAAGTAGTTTATTATCTCCATTCCATTGACAGTAACCAGGCATAAATCATCTAACTCCATTCACTTTGAAGTTTTCTTTTCTTTCTTTTAAAACAATTTCAATAATTACTAGCGTGTAGACTGCAGTAGAAAAAGGAGACCGATCCGCCAGCGGGCACATTGGATCTCCAGAGATGGACAGGCTTCGCGGCGTAGGCTCAGCTGGGTGGTTGGAATCCAGCTGCCTCGTGGAGACGGGTCTCTAAACTGCGTAGCTGAGCCGGAGGCCTTGTGGCTGTTTGAGCCTCTCTGTTCTCTTGTCTGTTGATATCAGTGGGCTTCTGCCTCCCTGCCCCGCTTCCCTGCACGCCTGCGTCACGGCTTCTCTGAGTGACCCCCACCCACCCCCCCATGCTCTGCTAAGTCCCTATGTCCCGTCTGGGCACAAAGTCAACTTTATCAGCAGCATCAGCCTGGGAAACCCGCCCACAGTTTCCAGATATGCAATGCCTCCTTTGTCCACCGCTGCATTTTTTCTCCCCGGTGAGGACATGAAATGGCCTCTGACTTAGGGCCAGGCCAATCATGCGCTGTCGTATCCTCGGGCCGGCCCCCTGGGCAAAGTAGTCGTCTAGCCACAAAAAAAAACAGAGACTGTAAGAAAGAAATCCCGGGGTAATCAAGGAGAAGGGGTCTGGCACAACTTAAAGACTAAAGACGGAATCCGTGATTGTTTGTCAGCCTGTGGTAGCTGGGCTGTAACGCATCAGCCAATCTCTGTGTTAAGTGCTGGATTAAGTCTGGAAAGTGAGGTCAGCCAATGCCGCTCCTAAATGGCAGTGATTTAGCTAAGAGAAAGCAAAAGCTATTTGAAGGCTACACGGAAAGACCATTTTTCCTCTAACTTTATAACTGTTATTTTATAGGAGTCTGATAGAATTTTTGTCCTACAAGAGAGATGCGGCAGCAGACAAATTCCACTATTTGTAAGAGGTTTAGTAAGACTGGCCGAGCAAAGACTATCAACCAACATGCAGTAAGAGCAAGAGATCAGACGTTCCCATAGGAGTAGTCTGCAACTAGAGTAAAGTGGATTTGTTAGCTTGTATGGGTAAGAGCTGTATGTAGGCTACAGTGTATAGTATATGTAATACAAGCTGTGCACAGAGCAAATGGCTAAAATAGATAAACCTTTGAAGTTCCCAAAGAGGACATGAGCAATACTCTTCAACTCTTCAATTGTGCACTAGCTTGCAATGTCAAATGAAAAATCTCTACATATTCTCTACATAAGTTGATAACATTTATAATTTGACTTGAATTTACATGAATAGGGTACATCTCCGAATAACACTGTTTTGGTCTTGAAAATGTATCTAGCTTTCCTATTTAACTTTTTTTAGAGCAGTATGCCAGAAAGAGAAACGTTGCAAGACTGAATCCCAGAGCTGGCAAGTAGAAAAATGTATCCCAAAGAAATTTGATTCATGCAGTTTACTCTAATTGATTCCAGGTAGTTGCTACAAAAAAATAATGTGTTATTGGTCTACTTACCAGGTAAAAAGCTAAGAAAATTAAGAAACAAGGTTATTTCACCTTTCTAGCATCAGAATATTTCATTCAGTGGAGTTCCATCCTTTATTTAAAAGCTCTCTTCAAGTTTCCTTTTATTCTGACAAAAGAAGGCTGTGAGCAAAGGCCACAATTCATTCAACTTCCGTCTGTTAAGATGGCCTTTAATTCAGTAGTCTGTCTCCTGAAACTGGAGCAGTTTATATAACATTCATTTAGCTGTCATATTCGGTAGGGTGTCCAATGTTCAAGCCACAAGACTTTTGCCATCTGAATAACTTTGGCAAATGCCTGCCACGGTCTCAGGCTTAGTAACTGAGAGCATGATTAAACGAAGCATGATTGACAAATGATGCAATTAAAAACAGACGACAGCCTGTCGTGAAGGAGGCATATTTCTTATCTTGCGTTTTTTCTCCCCGCAACATTTAGACGGTTAGTGACTGGTTGCCTCTATTAAGTCAATGAACCAGAGAACTCAGTGACTAGATTTGGTAGAGGACGAGTTTAACACTAGCCCAGTCCAGTGCAGTGGAAAGAGTTAACCACTGTAAATGATACGGTAAGATTTGTGTTTATTCTGGACTGGACCCTCGTATTTCCTGTTCACAAAACCACCGAAATGGAATAAATATTTTGAGAGGCCTTGTTTTGAGCCTCGGTTCTGTATTTGGCCTGATTTTCCGATGCGCAGAAGGAGACGTCCTTTACTTCTGAGATGTGTGAGAAGTAGGGCAAAGCTTGAGTCCCAGTCCGTCAGGACATGTCACTGCTGCTCTTTGTCCAGTGGTCCAAGCAATCCGGAGCATGTTAGAGGCTCCAAAACGGCTGAACTTAGAATGAAAAGAATATAAAAGACAAAAGACTATATTTTAAAAGCCAAAGGTACATGTTCTGTGACAGAGTGAGGAGTTCAATGGTTGGTTATGAGAAAATAGCTGTGATCATGGTCTTTTAATGGGTCTGTGTTTTCTGGTTCATGTACAGCATAAATACACACCCGTTGTATTCCAGTAAAATCAGGGTACAGCTGGTTTGTTGCTATTCAACACATTCCAGAACCATCTTCTCACCTAGAGAAATGAAATATGAAAAGACGTTTTTTCCAGACAACTATAACCAATATATTATACCTTCAAGTTATACGTTTGATCTCTGAATTAAGTATTCCTTTTCATTTCTTTCACAGTATGGGTCTCAACCTTTCAACATAGGCGCCATCGAAAACGTGAGTATGTATGTTTCAACATGGAGTGATCAGGATGTTCTCTTTAAAGTGCTGATGAGCAAACATATCGCGTACCAAATGCTAACAGGATCTCCATGGTTCATGTTATAATGATGTACCACGTAACATGTAACAGACATCCCTTTTGGTTGCATAACACGAAATAACTATTGCGCTCGCGCTAATGCAAACACATGCAGTGGAACACATAGAAAGAAGCTAACTGTTGATATAATGTGTCCGTTGTTTGTGTGACTACGATCACAATCAAAGCACGTAAATTGGTGGCACTGCTCATGTGGCTGTTTTGAAGCGCGTGTCTGACGCACGAGAACACCCATAAACACACCCAGCGTATACATTTTGTGTGTTTGCTCAGGTGCATCAATGAATGCCCCCCCACCCTTCTAAAGGGCTGTTCTGGCTGTTGAAGAGAGGGCCGGGGGGGGGGGGCTGTGAACTCAGGAAGGGGCGGTGTTCACCGTAATTACAGGGAGATGAGAGGCTGCCCAGTCAACGCGAAACGTACACAGGACCGTGACACGACGTCCTGACATGACGATTGCTTCTGTTTTGCAGGCTGGACTGGAGCCCTTGGGCCGCGTGGACACTCTCTATCCCCCTCCGCCTTTCTCTCCCTCCACCCTGAATGGGGCAGCCAGTGGGATTCCTGGCAGAGTGATTTGGTACTGTATTGTGAAATCACATTGCCAGGGATTTCCAACCAGCTGCATGCCACGCCACTTCAAACATGATCACCGTCCCATCCCATCCCACGGCAGCCCGCTTCGCGCCTCGACATATCTCCACCAACTCCATGCTTCATGTTCTGTTGTCCGCTTTCCAGGAAGGATCTCTCCTCAGGCCAAAGGCTTTTATATAGTCAGGATGTAGCAAACAGCCTGTTTTAATACAACTGTTATACGCTCTATGACATGTACTTTGGTTGGTTTTCCAATCTCAACAACCCGCTCTGAACCCGTCAATACAATAGCAGGGATAAACCATCCAGGATATTATCCCTAAGCCATCTTTAAGTATCTCCACCAGCGACCGTAACTTAATGTGGATCTATATCTCTAAAGCTTGTGGTCTCTGGACTGAAGAAGAAATATGTGGATGTACAAGACGAGGGATAGACGACATCTGGTTCTAGTGTTACGGAGGTCAGAGTTTCGTGAGGTGCAGGACTTAGCTTGCTTTGTGAACAGATCTGTGAAAGCCCATGTTCACAGTGGCTAAGTTCCGCTCCTCAGAGGTCCTCTCTCATCAGCAGTGGAGTGAGACTCTGTACATGATGGAGGGGTGAACAAACACTGTCGTTCGGAAGGGGAGGGGGCAGGCCAAGGTCTCATACAGGAAGGAAACACAGGAAATGTCCCATTGGGAAAACTAGTAACAATCTAACTGTGAACCATGCATCCATGTTCAATCAGGGTGGTCATGTCGGGGGCACCAATGCCTTCATCAAGAGAGAGGGTTCTTCTGCTGTTTGTTTTTCAGCGTGCCCTATTTATGTGCAATGTGTTTGGAATATGTAAGGAAATTAAATATGAAGTGTCATTACGTTATTATTTTATGTGGTTATGTCCACTCAGCGTAATCATCATTAACAGCCCATATGGTCAAGCTCTACACTACCCTAAATACCCCCATTCATGTTGTTCAAAAGTGTGCAATGATGTTCAAAAGAACACAAAAAAAACATTGTTTACACCATTCAAACCAATGAGGTTTCTTTCTTCTTAAAGCCTATTGAGAACTTTGAAGACGATTATCCTTACAAATTGAACCTTCTAGTCTCAAGCTTTCTACTTGATGCGGAACACATCTTCAGTGTCACTGCAGATGTAAGTATGATGATCATGACGACTGCTGTTCTTTCTGGAATCATTGAGCCAGTTATATATCTGAACAAAGGGACTGTTCTCAACTATCAAGTGGTTGTGCCCCCCAGTGGTAAAACAGAGCATTGCTAGTCACGGGGCTCAACCTCCTGTGCCTACTGAGCTGATAACAGTTTGACATAGTAAACACTGGCTCAGTTCAGCAGGAACCGGAGTTATGCCATCTATAGACTATTCAAAATCTGAAAAATCCACGTAAGTTTTAAGATAATCTCTGAAACTGAATCTGCAAACTGAAAGCAATCAGCAATCAAGGCAAGACAAAAGGTTAATGTTCGCCCCAGTCATGTCCTACTGACGACTCAAGCCCATGGGATGGAGGAATACTGCTGCTGTCATTCGTCCTCTAAATAGAAACAGGAAACAGTTTTTACAGGCGTTTTGTTTTTCACCGAACAACAGAACAACTTTTCTGTCTCTACAAGCAAGATGTTTTCAATCATGGTATAGGTTTAAAAGAAATGATCATTTTTATGACATCAACAGCTTGCCCCTAAACCCCAGCTCCCCTTTAATGTTGACAATGAATTAAAACCCTGTTTTCTCCATTGGTTTCTTTGCTTGTGTTTAGCTGCATTCAGTTACATGTGATCCACATCAGCTCCCCAGGAGCACTTCACATTACTAAGAGTTTTTTTGAGTTGCAAGTCTTGCATCAAATATAACTCTTTGTGTTTGAGGCCAAAAGGCAAATTTTTTGGGCAAATGTTTTCGGAGGTATATATCATATATAAGGTATATGTCATTTCCATTCAGGATACATTATACTATATATATTTATTTGGTCATTCGGGACATTACTTACACTTTTTTGATCCATACTCAGTTGTCTCCCATACCAGCCACCAACACCTCTATGTTCACATCTCAGAGCAGTTTATATGTATATATATATATATATATACAAACCATTTGAATGAAGCATCATGTATGTATGTCTTTCTTGACTCAATTACCAAAGTAATTCAGATACTCTGGTCTATCAAAATATATTTGTCAAATTTAAGTTTAATTTTAAATCAAATGCTAAAATGGCATACCATATCTATGTAACAATCTAGAGCAACAGAGGGTTAGTTATTTACAGTTATTTATTCAGTACACAAAACTTAGTTTTAAAGACAGATTTTACTCCTAAACCAATAAAGCCTTAGCTAAATTAAGAGTGAATACCTATGTAACAATTATGTTTTATAAAAGTAGCATTTAGATCATTTCAGTTAAAAACACAAATCCATATCAAATGCAACAAAAAGCCAATAGAAAAAGTATGACAGCGTTGTTTGTTTAATAATCAATGGGAATATTAACACATAGGCTTTGTTTTGCAGAGGGGTTTGATGTATCACAGCTGCCTAGCCTTCACAGTCATGTAATGGCAGTTATGTGGCTGTTGTGTTGAATATGACTGGATCAACTGAATCAATTCCCATATACACCTCTCCCTGAAAGAAGTCTCTGGGCAGACTTTTAACAGCCATTACAAACTTTAACTAACGTTATACATGACTAGTTGAAATAAATAAACTGTCCGGTCCGTGAATTTAATCCTGTCTTTTCCCTCAAGAAAATGTAGTGTTTTGTTGATACTCTCAACCAATGTTTATTCCACACTTCCAAAATCAGCAGATTAATATATTATTTAATGAAGTTAATAAGAAAATTCCCACTTTTCCAGAACATCGTTTTAGTGAGTTGGCCCAATAAATGGCTAAAGCACCAACCTTTTTCAAATAAAATAGTTGGCGGTCTCAAAGGCTTAGTAAAACAGAACCTTTTTTGATGAACAGTGCATTTTGTAGGAGCACAGTTGACGGTGATCACTGTTTGAGTTTTTGAGGATATGCTTTAAATGGATTTACACACTAGTGTTTTGGTAGTTTCTTCCATTTGAGCATCTTTTTCTCAAGGTCTCAGTTCTTCAGACGACATATCATGCCTTTTTTTGTCTCGCCACTATATCATGAAGGCCAAATGTTCTGCAGAATAGGTTGTCCTTTAGGCAGATGGTAGATGTGAAAGTGGTTATTCATTCCTCTCCCTAACCAAGACCTTTATTGCCTGGATATATATAGTTTGGTGGGACAGCCAGGTCAGTGGATAGTCTTGGTGGTTTTAAACTTTTATTTCACAACGATGGAGTCCGCAGTAAAGTTCAATGTTTTTATGTGGATCTGTGTGTCTTTTCAGGGCTGTGTTCCTTTTTAGCTACATGAAAAAAATATATATTTTATAAGAAATATGCCATACATAAACATTATTTTAAGAGTCCCAAGTGTGTATGTAGACGCTCTAAAGATTAAATATCTAATAACCCTAAGCTTTAACTTCATCCAAACTCCAACACTAACTATTCTTCGAAACCTAACCTTAATGTTAGTAATCAGTTGTTTATTTGGTTTGTTGAACATTTGTTGATAGTAGTTATCTATACAACATCAACAGATGGATTTAGGTTTTTTCAAAATGAAGAGTAACCAAAAGGTGTTTGTCATTATGGGGAATTGTCCGCAGATTTGATGACGCAAAATATATAATTAAGTATAAATTAAGTCCATAACAAAAATTATTCTAAATACTTTCAGAAAGCATTGTATAAATCCTGCTCCCTCCACAGTCCTACGTTAGACAGAACTGTAATGGAAGCACAACTGTTGTCCATCAAAATTACACTGAAATTAGATTAAGACTTGTGACATCACTAGGTCTGAGACTGCTTGCATGGGCAATCAGAAAGACTCTACCTCGTGTCTGCTCAAGTCAGTGAAAGGACCCTGACCAGAACCCCTACTGCGTTATGTGAACAGGCATACTATTTATTTGCCAAAGAACATTGGTTTCATTAGAAGATACACCAGTAAGTCCAGAAGACACAAGCTAATCTTGTTCACAGGTCTTTTTTGTGTGCTTTATGCACACCTCAACAGCCATCGGGGTGAATCATCTCCCAAACAGAACTGCTTTCCATGTATTACTTTTAACCGTCTGTTATCCATTCGTGGAATTTAAGCCTGACTCAACAAGAGACACACACACACATACACAAAACTCTGCGCCACGGCCAGAGTAGATGCCTAATCCGCATGGCATAATGGGAACAACAGACCCTGCGTGACCACATAACACTACAGGGGCATTATTTCCATACTTCACTGAAGTCCTGGCACAGCCTTTCAGACTACTTGCGCTCACACACACACACACAGACACACTCACGTGCATCCCACAGCCATAATTGAGGTGCTATTGAAACAAAATATCTTATACCTAGATTAACTGTGATGTTGGTGTGCGTGTGTTCTGAGTTGACGAGATTGTGAGCCCTGAAATGTATTGACACAGTGATGTTATTATTCTATGTTGCTCCAAAATCAGGAACCCTAAAGTCAAGGTTAGTGGCCAAGGTGGGATTCTATGCAGAGTGTGTTACATTAGACGTGCTATTAACACCATAATTGTAGTCATTATAATATCTAACCCTGTTTCCAAAAAAGTAAGGACCCTGCGTAAAATGCAAGGGGCATCGTCTCTGGATCTTGCTCGTACGCGGTGTCTTCATGGTGTGGTGGTTTGACTGGCATTTATGGATGCAGCCAGTGAGTCCGCCCACTGTGTTCACAGACGAGGCTTTTCGGAAGTGTTCCAAAGCCCATGCAGTGATTTCCACTACAGAATCGTGTCTGTTTTTAAATGCAGTGCCGCCTCAGGGCCCGAAGACCAAAACCATCCAATAACGGTTTTCAGCCTTGCACCCTAGCATACAGAGATTTCTCTTATTTTATTTACCGTAGATGATGAGATTCCCAAACTCTTAGCAATTTTACATTGAGAAATGTCATTCTGAAGTGGTTGCACTATCCGCCCATACAGGTGAACCCTCCCCATCTTCACTTCTGAAAGACCCATCCTCTCAGGACTGATCTGTTTATACCCAGCCATGTTACTGACTGTTCCACCCGCTTCAGTTTTTTAGCACTTCCTCAGTCTTTCCTTAATCAACTTTTTTTGAAATGGGTTCCAGCAACAAATTCAAGGTGGGCATATAGTATTCAAGAAACAATAAAATTTCTCAGTTTCAACATTTGATATGATGTCTTTGTACGATTGTCTATTGATAATAAGGTTTAAATGATTTGCACATCATTGCATTCGGTTTTTATTTACATTTTATTAGTCAGGTGATTACTTAATCCTTAGCATGCCGATCTTGTTCTAATCAGACTATCTTTTTCCTCATGTTCTCAGTTTTTCAGATAGCCTGGCAATTGCATTTTTCTGTCTAGCCACTATACCATGAAGGCCAAATTGATTATGTTCTGCAGGGAAGGTTGTCCTTCAGGCAGACGTTAGATGTAAAATTGGTTATCGTTATACATTTATCTGCTTAACCAAGACCTTCTTTGCCCGGTTATCTAGTTTCGTGGGATGACCAGATCAATAGAGTCTTAAATTATTTGCACATCATTTTATTTACATTTTACGTCCCACTTTTTTAGAAAACAGGGTTGTAATTTAAATCTGTGTGGGAGGGCTGCAGAAGCAACTACACCTCAAAGATAATCTAAAAACAAATGCATGGTAACATGCTGTACATAAAAATTACTTATGTTATGTTTGAGCTTCTTGCTGAACTTCCATATGTTAATAAATACTTACACTGGGTGCTTTCTGGGGGCGGCTGTATACATGGACTTTTGGGGTTTCTAACAATGAAGAAAATACATTACAACATTTGGAGGTTACACGCAATGTTTTATTTAGGAGATTTACACACTGCCTTTACAGACTTATTTTACAAAATCATCACCTCAATAAAATAATATTGTCCTACTCTATTAATGTAACTCTGTCAGGAATGTGTAGGACAGAGGATCTGCTGATACAACCTTAGAAAAAAACAATAACAACAGATTAAATTTACTTTGGGCAATAGATAAGCAAAAAGGCAGGAGTACAACACGATGTACTGTCAACACATCTTTAGGTATCGTCAACGTAATACTTTTCGGTTGGTCTCCCCTACTTGTGTCTTGTGCTCAGGTTATATGTGGTCTCTGCAATATAATATTGTTTTTTTTAGATCATCCAACTGTATGGGGACTTAAATGAATTAAAAAACGTATAATATTAGCAAATAACAATGAGTCACATTAATGAATAGATGTTTTGGTGAGAAGCACAATTCAGCGATTTGAAAAAAAACTGCAATGCAGCTGGCCTGAGTTTTCATAATGGTATCTACTGCCACGCTGTGGTGGTGTTAAATCATACACGCAATGCTTGGTTAAAATTGTGACTTGCGAAAAACGTCAAAAACGACCGAAGTTCAAGTTTAAAATTGTACAAACCAAAATATACTACCTCCAGTGGCCACATACTTCTTCACATGGATACTACAAGGCAGCACTGAGCCTAACTACATTTGACAGCAGTGAAAACAAGCGTCTCTTTTCGAACGGCTCTACTGAACGATCAAATCGGATTGGTGAACAGAGTCGTTAATTTGCCTAAAAGATGTGTTTCCATTATTTGGTCAAATAACGAATATTTACAGATGAGTTATTATTTACTTAATATTGTGTATCCACAATCAATAGAGGGGAGAGGGCATATTGGTGTTTCTTTTCCGTTTTGCATGGACAATTACATGTTCAGTATGGTTAGGTATAAGCCTCTATTAGGAAAAGCAACCTATTTTAACGTAAACGGTATAAAGTAACAGTAGCCTGCTATTTCGGCTATACTTAAGCGACTTGTAATTTGTCATTGTTCTGGTATTATTTTTAAGCGTTTTGTGGTAACAAAATATTTTGACGCAAATGAGCCGGCTCTTATGTGAACCGAGAAGAATTATGCGTCACTATTTGACCTTACGAATTATGCGTAGTGTAAATTGGCAGCCTTGCGCACCAATGAGCATCGCCCATTTCATTGTTTTCCGCTGACGAGATAGGCTTTCAAACATTTGGCGGTTGTTGGGATTTGTATAGTGTCTTTTAGTAGCCATCTACGATTGCTAGCTAATTTAGACGTGGAAAACGTTTTAAATCTTTTAAAAGTAAGGACAAACACTAACATGGACTCAGCTATGGCAAACCTTCTTGTAGGCCTTTCAGTGAATATCCAACGAAGCGATGGTAAGCAGTGTATCAAGCAAGCTAAAGCTAATCTATGTAAACGAACTACGAGCTAACTAGGTATAATTGTTTCTCAATTTTTTTTATAGCAAACTAACTTTAATGGACAACTCAGGTCCCGGTAGGTCTAAACTTTAGTTTTTTGTTTCTACTGTTGTTAACTAGAGAATTGTTACATGAGGTGCGCTCTATTCGCTTGAACGTTTGATAGCCTACAGTACTATTACTGAACCACATTACTTGAACGGACTTTGACGTAACTGGCCTGTAGCGATGTGCATGTTCAGACCGACTCATTCTTTTTAAACATAACTTTCTAGAGTTATTGTGGTTTTTGACAGCTGACTGCATTAAAAGTTCAGACAGAAAACGTGCAGAATTTTTATGCCATCCCGGCTCAGGTATTAAATTACCACGTGCGCATCGAAAAATAAATCAAGCACTACTAAGACCGCATTAAATAATATTAATATCCGGAAATTATATATTGCTAATAGAAGTGGCGTCTTGAGACCAAATTGGGTACACCCTTTTCTGTAGTATTCAAATTCTAAATGCCCTAGATTTTGATTTTAAATTACTGTCTTCTAACTGTCAAGTCACTTATGGCTGTAACCAGGCAGAACTGACTAAACAATAACAATTGCAAGACACAACTTAGTCACACAAATACAATCAGGAACACCAGGTGACAGTACAATGGAAAATGGCAGAGATCAATAAAGTAAACCATCGAGTTCCCCCTAGCAAGTGATACAAATGATACAGACTGAAGCAGCATTGTTTCTCTCCACTTAAAATGGAAAAATAATAATACGTATATGGATAAGGTGCAAGCAGGTGTAGTGATTAGGTTTGAGCTCAGACAATACATTTTTTGAGTGATAAAACATTCATGTTTGAGGTTCTGTCGTAATTTCTTCAAATATTTGTAAGCAGAGAATTGAAAAGAATGATAGCCAACGAAAGTGCTTACTTGGAAATTACTGAATTAAGATATCTGCTAGACTGCATAGTTTCATTAGGCTGAGATTGAGGAGTGGGCAGGGGTAAAGTGGGGATCTGCCTGGGGGAGACCAAGTAGATAACTTGGTATGAGTGAGTTTAGAGTTGTGTATGCAGCCAGGGGCCAGATTACCAGAGTATAAAGATTGTGAGTTCTAAAGGCACACTGGTGAGAGGTGTTTTGATGAAATCAATATCACTTCTTTAAGTGACAGTTCTAGAACTGTCTGGATGACATTTTCAAGTGTTTAACAGCATGGATGAAGTTTTGTTTCGTCTTGAAACATGCAACAGATTCTGGATTTTGGCTAAGTGGCTAATATAGTTCTGAAAAGAGGGCATGGTCTACCTAGATACAAAGATACTTGTAGGTATCAACATATTCTAACACAGATCCTACTCCAGAGTTTTCATATTGTTTTACTAGAATTGCGGAGTAGTTTGAGATCAGTGACAGTGTTTGCATTTTGTTGAAGTGTAGTCGGCAAGGTGTGTAAAGTCACCAGCAAACAGGTGTAATATTTATGTACTATTTACAGAAAATATGGTTGCCTTAGCTATCATAACCTGACGAAACCACTTAACCGGCAAGAGGTTTAGAACCTGCAAGCTGGCCCTTTTTGTGGGCCAGCTTGCAGTTTCGACTAGGCAGTTCTCAGAACCGCAGGCTGACGATTCTAGATGAGAATGCGGTCAAATCAAAGGGCTTCGTTTATATTCATTTCCATAGTGATTGAATTTACATTGGCTTGTTCGAGACGAACAGCGCAGGATTGTGGCCGTCTAATCGAGGGACATTTTGTGCGGTGTGTGTGCACTGCAACCGAAACTTATTACAAACCAGTCTAGTATCACATGTCTCTAAAAAATGTAGAGTAAAAAATGTAAACGTGCGAATCCTGCAACAACCCACGCAGCAGTCAGTCATTCACAATAATCTGAATGCAGCTTCATTTAAACTTTGCTAGTTACCAAGAAATACTCTCTGCTTGTTTGCATAACAGATGTGCATTATTTAACTAACACACCTTTGTCACAAACATCGGCAATATACTGCCTATGTTGAACAAACGTAAACGGGAGGCTCTTGTCATCAGTTGGCTGGTGATTGAACTTACTTATTGGAAAGATCTGAGTGTGAGAAAGAACTACTGAATTACTAGCGTTGTCCTCTTTGGTGGGTGTGGATTGAAGCATTGGTGGACATATGTGAAGTATAGTGGTCTTGCTGACAGCTGGGTTTCTGGCCTCCCTGTCCTGTGTGGATTAAGTTAGCCCTGTATTGAAGTGAACTCAAAGTAACTTTTTTTTCCTAGCCGTCTACTCTTTCAGTACAATTTAACGAACTGCTAACTTGAGTTATAACACAGCTAGTCCAATGTAATGCAAAAAGGAAACAAGCTAGATGGTTAGCTTTAATTAGTATATGTTAGTTAGCTATTTAATTTTGGATGTGACATAACGTTAGCTTAACAGTTTTATGTGACTGACGTCTGTGTTTACAGGGAGAGTACATCCTGCAAACGTCAAATCTGTTGATTCCACAAAATCTTCTGTGATGGTCGAATGGTTTGAGAAATCTGTATGCCGAGGAAAGGAGGTAAGTAGTTCAAACAAGTGACCTGGTACAGTAGTTATGTTTTATATTTCAATTATTATAGCTGTTTACTTTGCTTGTTCTCGTTTGATCTTCGGTTGAGTCGGGATCAGTTTGTTAGATTAGCTATAAACAACACTGAGTCGCCGACAGCCACGTTTCTTTAATTTATACTTTTCATCAAATATGTTACCCATTCCAACCTTTTGTATTGCTTTACTGGACTTGTCCATATATAAAGACCTGTTGTCTTGGATCAGCTTTCTTTCAGATCCTCACAATATAGTGACGTTTTCACGTGTCAGGGAACAACTCGTGTACAAAAGTATTTATTTCCTATTGAATTATATGTAGGCCCACTAAATGACTTGACTCCAAACAGGCACCTGGCAGTGAATATAATGCTAATCGTTTCACTGGGGCTTTGAGCTTACCTGAGATGCTATTACTGCTAGTTAGTAAAGATGAAATCCGACAGAAAAGTGTGGCTAAGAATGTTTTTTTGTAAATGTCATTGACAACACTCTTGTTTTAGTATGTTTATATATATACCATTGGTAGCCTCTCCTCTATCCAAAAACGCAACTTAAAAGCACCTAAAGAAGAAAAATATTGTTTAATATTTTCAATATGTTATTTCAATATGCTCAAGGAAGCAATAACATTCTTGATGTGTTAATCTGTGGGCAGTGGTAGTACAGATTTATTTTGTTGATTACTGACACTGCACCGGTTAATGATTATTGACTAGGGGGATTGTCTCCAATTGGTTCATTTGGATTAGTCTTGCAAATAATATTGTTCTTATTCTGATTTGATTATTCTGGGTTAGAGTCAGGAACATTTTCCTTTGATCTTCATGATGAGTCAGTACCTACATCTAACGGCAGCTTTTTACTAACAACGTCAACACCTGTTGGTTTATACTGGCCCCTTTCAGCCTTCAGCAAATACAATTATGTAGGCCAATCACTTAGCAATGTTTTAGAAGATAAACAGAAAAGATCAGATGAGCTTCCACCTCCTTTATCCATATCTTCAGGAATAATGGATAAAAGAGGTAGAAAGCTTAGCGTTTTTCTGTTGACTATAAATGAGATGCTTGGGGGGAAATGACAGAAACAAAAAATCCACACAATTACTAAGTAAATCTATAATTTATTTATAGTGACCTGTTCTTTATAATATTTAGGGGACAACTTGTTTGTTGACACTAGAATCTCTATTTAGTAAGTTGATGGTACCGTATGGTGTCTCCTGAATGCCTGACTGATGATTTCTTCTGACGTTGTCATGAAAACCCCTATTATGCATATGAAATGTGGCACCTTGCAAGTGCTTTGCTCACAGCATCTATGAAAGGATGTGAATACTTTCTAAATGCTGGCAGGAACCATCACTTTTTTCGCCATGTAAAGACTGTCCACCTGATGGAAGCAGGATGTGTATCACTATTCAACCGAAAGGGTCAATCTAGTCTTTTGCCATTTAAAAAATTATATTTTTAAATGGTAGGTCCTTGACATACTGTGTAAAATGAGACTGTATTGTGGTCATATTCAATTGTTTTCTTTTTTTAATAACTTGCTATAATTAATCCCAACTCCACTTGATCAAACAAGAATGAGTTCAGTGTTTCTCCATTCAAAGAAACAATTACTTCAGTGCTGATACTATTTATCAGTAGTAAAATTGCTAAATGTGCCTTGTGCTGCAGTTGAGTACTTGATGACATGGCTGTTGATGATTCTGCATTTCACTCTAGCTTGAATTGAGGGAGTTATTGTCCCTGAACAAAGAGCTGTTTGAGCACATCATTTCAGCATCTTCATCTGCTCCAGCATCAGAAAAGGTAAGCATTTATATGAAGAGTTGGGCAGGAGATGGCAAGGACGTGTTCAAGTTGAGAGTGTATATGTCACCAGCAATATTGGTAAGATGCTTTTATTTTTTGCAGAAATATGAAAGCCGTCTTCGTTCATCTAGGATTCCGGCTCCTGCTGCTGGTAAGAGGTGTCCAAATATCACTTGTACATTTTAGAAGTTTGTATTTCGTTCGTTTTCTCAAACTAAGTGTTGTTGACAGTGCACTCATGTAATGATTCATCTTGGATGTTTCCTCCATAAGCTTTTGTTCCAGCAGTGCCTCCGGAGGAGACAGGTTTGAATGCGGTTCATTATACTCTCTTTAGTCAAATCAATTGCTGAATCACTATTCAAGATTAAGTCACACCCTTAAGGCCCATTGGCCTGCACGCTTAGCTGGGTTTGACGGTGATAAGGCCTACACTCTATAATCACTGGTGCACGTTTCACTCTGGTTTGGTGGTTTGAAAACATGAGGCAGTATGTATTTGTTTATTTTTTGCTTGGATGATTACATGTCATATTTTAAAGTATCATATTTGTTTTATATTTTAAAAAAGTATAATATATAAATATAAAAAAGTTCCACATGTCAGGGTTAAAATGTTCCCAGCTGCCTTTAATACCACCATGCCCAATCTAATATTTGTTTTTCATGAGAATGTTTGTCAATTGGTCAGTTGCCTAATCTGGTCTGGAAAAGCAGCCTGTTCCCATCACAACCTATTTACTCTTATTTCCCGCAGGTTTTCTTAATTAAAAGTTGTGGTGAAGGGTAATGTTGGCTAGTCAGCAGACAGAAAAAAAAATATATATAAATATATTTAAGACAACTTCTTCACATTTATCTATGGATCTAATGTTTGTGATTTTGAGGCTAATTTCCTGCAGTTAGAAGAAAAAATGGGATGACATTTATTCTTGCAATATATTATGGCGATAGCCCGTCTGCAAAATGTAATATAAATATACATGTCCTACAATGTAATTTACATTCAAGTAATTTATCAAACCTTAAAAACAGTCCGTTAGGGCACTTTTCAGGACCCGTTCACCTTTTTCACATTTTGTTGTG
Organism: Novumbra hubbsi; assembly: GCA_016801125.1. Classification (NCBI taxonomy): domain Eukaryota; kingdom Metazoa; phylum Chordata; class Actinopteri; order Esociformes; family Umbridae; genus Novumbra; species Novumbra hubbsi. Next base: position 41,802 of record JACXGK010000495.1, read on the forward strand.
TATTGTCTTTTGGTAAAATGTATCGTCAATCTGCAGAAACTGAGAAATATCACATTTCATACGTCAGTATTCACACGCTTTAACGCATTCATTTGTTGATGTGTATTTGGCAGCAATCAATCAAGGTTTAAGGCTGCAGAGATGTCTTTCTGAAAGCAGATCTGACCAATTTGGTATATTTGCAGAGCGCAAGTCGGGGGCATTACCTAATATCGGGGTTCTGATGTTTACCTCATTTCATAGTTTTATTTGTACTGGCTGGCTTTAATACGATGTTCCTCCATTAGGCAGGCCGTTAAAAAGAAAAGTGACTTGCCTTCACGGCAGAAAAAAAGTGTGTTGTGTGTTTTAGCAGTTTACAGAAACCTGAAACAACTTTTTTTTTCATAATAATTTAAGTGGTTCCCAAAGCTACGGTTAGCTTTTCCCTTTTTAACAGGACTCTTCTCTCTCCTCGGTTGTACCGCTTGCATGTGTTGCGAGTGCCATTCATTACCGCCTGATTCCCCAGCTAACACAGAACACTCATTGACTAGCGGGGATGTAAATCTGCTGTTCAGTAGGCCTACATTTACAGTATTTCTGTTTAGTATTGGGATCACTAGGATGGTATTGAATATATGGTATTGAATAGTTGAATACTTATTTCATCACAACCTGCTTCATTCCTCTGTGCTGAATCTTCTCTCTCAGTTCCCCGCAGGTCAACACGGCAGACGTGTGTGTTCCGGGCCCCTGCTCTCGTCATGGAGCCGGCTGCCAAGCCCACCAGTCACTCTCCTCCCGAATATCCACCAACGGTCCTCAAGTCTTCAGGTGTGTTGGGGGCTTTTTATGTTTTCCCCTGAAGCCAGGACAGAATTAATTCTGAATTAGTGGAATGAAGGCCACCCAGCTTCCAGCTCTGTGCTCTGTTGTTTGACATTAAATCTGGGGTTATGGGACATACTTGCACATATTTTTGTCTCTGCCCTATGAAATATCCACTGAGACCTCTTGACAATCTGTCCTGGTCCTACTTAATATTCTAGGGGTGCCCAACCGAGATGGGAAGAGGAACGATCAAAGACACACCCCGGTCCTCCCTCAAGTCCCTGAGGCGCTAAAGGAGAATGAAGCCAAGAGCCTCCCCGCATTCACCTCAGGTATGGTTTAGTGACTGAGGGGTGCATGT
>JACXGK010000495.1:43075-63489 GCA_016801125.1 Novumbra hubbsi
GTGACTGAGGGGTGCATGTCCGTGTTTCAGCTGTCTGGATTCATTCATTCAATAAAGACAGGTGTCCATTACTGGCCAGTTAACGTTTTTGCTTTTGCCCCTATTAGATAAAATGGACTTGGGGATTGTTGATTGAGACACTCCTCTTTCTTTGTGCATCAATTTAAATTTTTCCTCTTCCAGGCAGACGGAAGTCGGTGCTGCCGCAAGACACCAAACCAGTGAACAAAAGAATGTCTATTTCAGTCAAGAGCTCTGACACTGTGTCCAAAAAGGGAAAGGTAATATTATGCAACATGGTTTACGTCAGGTAAAGTAGTGCTAGAGCCGCATCAGGATTTTGATGTTCATGTTTTTCCTCTCCTAGTGTATGTCTCTCGTGTAGTTGATACATTCTATAGTGCTGTCCCATTCACTTAATAGTGTATTCGGTATTAATAGTAGTGCTTCTCACTACTGAATAAATCTCTGAGCACATCAAAATAAAAATTCACTAGCATATAATGGAACAACCAAAAATGCAGCTACAATGGTATCTTAAGGAATATACTGTAAACATTTAGCACATTTTGCACAAGATTAAAGTTGTTCGCTCCCACTCACTTAATGAGGATAGCCAGCTTCACACACTTTTATACTTAGTGTTTAGTTTCTACCAACTTCTCATCCATTGCTGTCTTACAAATGGATTAGAAGAACAGAAAGAATCGGGTGGTTGATTCATATCCAACTGCGGTAGCTCACATTGTTTGCCAACTTCGTTGGAAGAAATCATTTGAAGTAGGATTCACTATTTGGTCAGAAAGGTATGCTGATTTCGCTATTGAAAACCACAGATTGAGTTAACAAAAAAGCAAAACCTAATGTTTAACTATTTAGAAAATGTGTGAGTGCTCTGCTTCAGCTCCCACAAGGTACTGTGACATCCTCAGACCTAAAGGTTTCCACAACCCTACAGACCAACCAGTTTATCACCTGTCTGTTACATGTCTATCTGCATCCTGTAGTTTGGAGACGCAAACCGACCCAACAAGCAGTTTTTCCAGATGATTGAAGAGTTCAGAGAGACTATGGAAATGCTTCCATTATCTGTGTCTGATACGGTAAGAGGGAGGACCGTATTAAAATGTAATTCATAAGTAATGCACATATTAGATCATTTATTGTGTATATTTCTTTTTGGTCAACAGATTGAAGCTCATCGAATTTGTGTGTGTGTACGCAAGCGTCCTCTCAACAGTAAAGGTATTCAACTCAGTTCATATTTTTAGCTAATACGTTTATCAACATAATGGCTTATGTTTTTTAACTTTTGGTTTCAATGTGTGATTTTCTCAGAGAGGAATAAGAAAGAGATTGATGTGGTGTCTGTCCCTGGGAATGGGACTCTGTTGGTTCATGAGCCCAAGCAGAAAGTGGACCTGACCAAGTACCTGGACAACCAAGTCTTTCGTTTTGATTATTCCTTTGATGAGTCATCCACCAATGACTTAGTATACAGGTAATTTCATCTCTTGAGGAATTGTAAAGTGACCAGTTTAGGATCTTGATTCTGACTGGCTTAAAGCCATGGTATATGGCCAATATACTAGGGGCAAATTACATGCCCCCCCTCCATGCATGTATAATTGCTGACAGAAAAAGCTAGGTTGGTAAAACATTGTCTGTAGATTGCCCTGCGTAGAGGTAGCAAATTATAAAAATTGAAAAGGTACAATTTCTGGGGAAATTGAAGTGTGCTTGCAGTCGCACCAGTTGTATCTGGTGTCCAGCTGTGTACTGGCAGTTAACACAGAATATAGAGATTTACATGTTATTGTATTAATGCAAGAAAACCTTTATTTTATTGTAATTGCTTTTGAAATGCCCAAGAACGAGATTTATGTAATGTGAGAAAATCAGCAGAGGTTAAAGTAAACCTAAATTAAATTCTTATATCGTTGGGTTTGTATTGTATAGATTTTACAAAAATAACTTTCCCTGAACTCTGCACTGCTAGAAAGCAATCTTAAGTTATGAAAAGGCACATTTCTATCAGTCTAATATCTGTCTCTCCTCGGAGGAAGCACAGAAATAAAATAAACGCATTCAAGAGCTTTCATTTATTTGTTGAATAAGATATTGCTTGAGTAAGAATTACATGGCAGGATATAAATTAGTATAATTGTGACATGAAATTCTCATATCGTTCCACCCCTTAATGTAGTTAGGCTAAATGGTCATTATATGAGTAATTTAGAGTTTTGAATCTGAGTGGAATCTTTAATTGGTTGGCTGTAGGCTATTTTAATGTTAATGCCTTGGTGGGGCTAAGGTCTGTCTGTGGGACCTCATACACAACTTTCATGTTGGGTTAGACTAGTTGCTGGTTTTTGGAGAACTTCTGTTTTTCATTAAACCAGTCTATGCCTGCCAAATGCATTTCTTAATTGAATGTCAAACCTTTTTGGGAATTGCATTTTAGTACACTTTTGTAGTTTATGCGAAATATCTTGGGAGAATATTTTAAGTTTATTAAAATGCCTTTTTTTTATGCGTTTAAGTAATGTTTAGTGTAAAATAAGTGGTAATTGTTAACATGCTTAAGTATACTTATTACTATTCAAATAGTGCTAATAGGGTACGAGTGGGTGTGATGTGTAATCCATTTCTATGGCTAAGACTGTTCGTAAGCACAATGCAGAAGTTTCATATTATTTGTTAAATCCATTACCAACATGATAAGATTTGCACATTTGAATTTTATATTTTTTGCTCGGTTGTATTTATTTTCAAACGCTTTGTACATTTCAGTCTGTTAATTTTGGTTTGCTTCAGGATCTATACTTTTTTCCACAAAGCAGGCATATACTTGTATTTTCACTGACAGGTTCACTGCCAAGCCTCTTGTCCAGACAATCTTTGATGGAGGCATGGCAACTTGTTTTGCTTACGGCCAAACAGGAAGTGGCAAAACTCACGTAAGTTATTCCCTTTACCTGACACTTAAAATAGGACTTAGCATGTTTCACATTGTCATCTCTCAATGTTTGACCCGTTTCAGACGATGGGGGGAGATTTCACAGGGAAGAGCCAGAACAGCTCCAAGGGGATCTATGCGTTGGCAGGTCAGCCCACTCGCTGTTATCGTCAACAACATTATCTGATCGATCCGGTTTACAGATGATGAGCATAATGTTTCTGAGATCAGTACATAGAGTTGTTTGTACATAAACGTTGTTGTATGCCACACCTTAATTATAGTAACTGCACCGAATCCTCGGGGTGAAGTAACTTGAGGTTGCAATATCTCTTGCAATATCTCTATGATATATTACTAATTTGTTTTGACCTTCCGTTGTTTAGCTCAAGATGTGTTCTCCCTGTTGAAGCAGAGGAGATATGCCAGTCTGGATCTGTGCCCCTATGTGACTTTCTTTGAGATTTACAACAGCAAGGTGATGCTGAAGAAGTAGTATTGCCTGATTTGCATTTTAGTCGTGTAGCAAATGTGATTATCCAGATTGAAGTACAGTCTCACACAAATGTTCTCACTTGTCAATCCCCCCCAGGTGTTTGATCTGCTGAACAAAAAGGCCAAGTTGCGGGTGTTGGAGGACGAGAAACAGCAGGTCCAGGTAGTCGGCCTGCAAGAGATGTATGTGTCGTGTGCTGAAGACGTCATCAAGATGATTGAAATGGGTAGCGCATGCAGGTCTGTTGGTTGGCCCCCGATTGGGCTGTTTTCATTGACGTGAAGCATTTAGACAGTGTTTGAAGTATAATGAATGAAAGTGACCCCATTCCCTATTCCACTTAGGTCCAAATATTTCTGTTGCACATTTCTGTAAACGGCAACCCTGGTTTTCCCTCCCATCGAGCCTTGTTTTGTATACGTAATGTGAAGTTTATCCATTTTTGACAATCTGATCCATCTTCCTCAGGACATCTGGCCAGACGTCGGCGAATGCCAACTCTTCTCGCTCCCACGCCATCCTTCAGGTCATTTTGCGAAGGAGGAACAAGCTTTATGGGAAGTTCTCCCTGGTGGACCTGGCGGGAAATGAGAGGGGCACGGATATCAGCAGCAATGACCGCCAGACCCTCGTAGAGACGGCCGAGATCAACCGCAGTCTGCTGGCCCTTAAGGTAGATCCATACCTACAGTCATCATTCCTCACTCTTTACTCATCCTTTACCTGGCAAGTGGTAATTAGCACGTACACCATAGCAAAGCTGCAACCTATTTATTAATAAACTACACTGCTCAAATAAATTAAGGGTACACGTTATCATCAGTGTATAACACCAAATCAATTAAACTTTAGGGATATCAATCTGTCCGGTTATGAAGCCATTGTGAATCAATGTCACCTGTTTTGGGGCGAATGTGTGACAACCGGTGGACTGGAGAGGCAGCAGCCAGACAACCCCCAAAAGGGAATTGTTTTGCAGGTGGTTGCCCTAGACAATTGCTCTCTTTGTCCTTCCTGACTGATTCTTTTCTAGTTTTGCTTGCATCCTTGTCACTACTGGTAGCATGAGGCAGTACCAGTCTCCAAGTACATTTTCAAGAGCATGGAGGAGATATACTAGGAGATGGGCCATTACACAAAAAGGGTTGTACTGACCTCCATATCCTTGGAGGACTGCATAGACCTCCATGTGCTAGCCAACGTTACCTCTGCACCAGCATAAGGTCCAACAATGGGTCAGTGGGCCCTGGGTTCTTCCTGGTTCTGCACAATGCCCGGCCAGAGTGTGTAGGCAGTTCCTGGATGACGAAGGCATTAATACCTTTGACTGGCCCTCACTTTCCCCAGACCTGATTCCAATTGAGAGACTCTGGGACCCCATGTATCAGTGCATTCAACCAGATTGTTTTGTTTATTCGAGACTCAATGTGTGATTTAAGTGTTCCCTTAATTTATTTTAAGAGAAGCTCATTTTCAACCAGCTTTAGCACAACACTTGCTGAAGCGATACCAAAATCATGAACTTAATTCATTAAAAAAGGGGAGGCACCTGCAAGGTCTTTGGTCTATTTCATCCCTGTGGGATCCCTCCCCTCCCTGCAGGAATGCATTCGCTCCTTGGGGATGGAAAGCCACCATATCCCCTTCCGGATGAGCAAGCTGACACAGGTGCTGCGAGACTCCTTCATTGGAGAGAACTCCCGGACGTGCATGGTAGGGACCACGTCGTTGTTCTGTTAACCTTTAACCTTCCGCTGTACCGGCAATCTGCGTTATTCACGACTATGACTGTTTTATGCCAGTCTGCGCTCCTACATTGGGCTTCACCATGACACGGATTGAGTTGTGTTTTGGGAACATGGTGGTTGTTTCTACTCCGATGCTGGGTGTCATTTTAAAGTGGACTGTGTTTCTGATGCTTCAGATTGCTATGGTGTCCCCTGGCATGGCCTCGTGTGATTACACCCTGAACACACTACGCTACGCAGACAGGTACGGTCTCACCCATACCTCGCCTGTCAGGTATTCAGAATGGTTTTCAACAGGGGTGGGTTTATCACTGATCCAAACAAAGTAATCTCATTTCAAAGTGGGAGAAAATGTATGTTTTGGCCTGTTTAACTTCGGTGGGGTCACAGAACAAATTTAGTTTCTAGCAAAAGTATTAATCTCACAAATGTGAACATGGTCAAATGTTCCTTTAAAAACCAAAAAGAACGATTGTTAAAGTTTTAAAACAACAACATATTTTAGTATTAACTTGGCCATGCTCATAGGGATGTTTGGGGTCTGCACCTTTTATTGAAACCTTTATCAGTGAATTTTTTCCCGGTATTAAAAAAATCTGTGGGGCCGGATTCACTAGTTGGTTGAAAAAAAAAAAAAAGAGGAAACATTTGTCTTAACTGCTATGTCAGGCGTAGCAACAGCAATGTAGTGATCGGTACATTTTCTGCATCACAAAAACAATAAGACTTTCTTTAATCTGACATAAGCATAAGCAACAGTGTGTTTGGGTCATAGAGTGAAGGAGCTCAACGGTGCAGGGTTAGGGTTCTGTGGTCAACGGTGTGTTTGGGTCATAGGGTGAAGGAGCTGAACGGGGCATGGTTAGGGCTCTGTGGTCAACGGTGTGTTTGGGTCATAGGGTGAAGGAGCTGAACGGGGCAGGGTTAGGGTTCTGTGGTCAACGGTGTGTTTGGGTCATAGGGTGAAGGAGCTGAACGGGGCATGGTTAGGGCTCTGTGGTCAACGGTGTGTTTGGGTCATAGGGTGAAGGGGCAGGGTTAGGGCTCTGTGGTCAACGGTGTGTTTGGGGTCATAGGGTGAAGGAGCTGAACGGGGCAGGGTTAGGGCTCTGTGGTCAACGGTGTGTTTGGGTCATAGGGTGAAGGAGCTGAACGGGGCAGGGTTAGGGCTCTGTGGTCAACGGTGTGTTTGGGTCATAGGGTGAAGGAGCTGAACGGGACCGGAAAGGTGAACGATGCTGATCTTCCCAAGAAACTGGATGAGATGGAAGTAGCCAACTCTTCATCAGAGGAGGTGAGATTACCAGAATCGGGCTGTGATGAAGTATTGCTGCACTATATGAGAAAGTGGGGGGCTGCATGCAATGATTGGTCCTTAGGCGGCTGACGGTACTGCTGGTGTTTCAAAGAGACTAGTAGTCGGACACTTCCTGGTGGTCATGGTGCTATTGTGTCAAGTCTTTAAATGGACAGTAGACATTCCGTTCAATAACATGAACTGCTTCTTGTTTGCAGGACTCCATTGTGCCTGATGTGTATGAGACCATATCCAAGGTGTCTGAGCTAGAGGACAAAGTGCATGAGGAGTTGATGGTATAACTATATTCCCTTCTTTTCTTACATGAACTTTCTGAACTTGTCTCTGCAATTTAACTGTAGTTAGTTCAGCTTAACAAAATGAGATGGAGGGTTCCCTTGCGCTGCTATACATCTACATCACCACAGCAGAACAACTTTATATTTTGTCTGACATGCAAGCACTTCTGTTACGCTGCGCCCGATCCTGTGTAGGGTAACCTCCCGTTGATGATTTCAACTCAGATCTTCAAGAATAAACTGGAATATACTCATTCGTTATTTTGGTTTTATGGTGTAACTGGCTATAAAAAACAAGTTTCTGACCGTTGTTCTACGAAACACATTTTTCCCTGGACCCATCCACGAACAATCAAGGATGGCCAAAAGGAATCCTGTAGGAAACACCAAATTATATTGTTGAATTGATCATGATGATTATTCATTGTCCAATGGCATGTCTGATAACTAAGTGTGTTTGTTTTTCCAGAGAGCTGTTGAAATTCACGAGCCAATGAATAACCCATCATATAACATTGAAGAAGAGGTGACTGTAATTATGGATTACGCAAGAAATTTACTGGGTATGTGAATGTGTTTGGTAACCAGTGGTCAAATAACATTCGTTTTACTTAAGAGCTCTCGCTGGTGTTGGCCCAAAGTGTGCCCTTTTGCTTTTCTGATTTTGTGGCCTTGGTATATTCTTTTTCACAGACACGGTCACAGCATTGCAATCTGCCATCGATGCAGCGCGCCTAACAAGGATTTCATCCAAACCAGCGTACTGCTAAGAGGGACTAATGTTCACATGAAAATATTGTTCAAATATTTACATTGTGTTATTGATTTTGTTTTATCATGCAGTTACTGTTGTGTAAATTGGCGTTCAGTTGTGCTAATTTTAATAGTTAATAAAATGTGACCTCCAACATGTTAAACCACACTACATGCCATCAAGTCCTTTAAAGAAATTAACAATTCATGTTTTTGTATGCCTATAAAATTCCAGCAATTAAATATAATAAAGGTTTATGAATGATATTACTAATAACGCCCCTTTCTCTTGTGTGCTATGTGGTCAAACAGAAACCATTTGAGCAGGACTCCTTCACTGCTACTATTTTAGTTTGAGGTACTAGTGAATCATTGCAAGTTTATCCCACTCCGCCATGCAGATTTTTCTCAGCTGTGTGAATTTCAGAATCAGCATTATTAAGTAGGTTTACCCATACCAGGAATTTACTTTTGTACTGAGGGGTTACTTGCAATTTACAAGTAAATGTATTACCACATCATTGGCTGCCCCCCCTTTCCCCCCCCCTCCTAAAATGTCAATTTCCCCTAGAACTATTTTATGGTATTTCCATGTACTGCCACAATTACATGGTACTGATTAATTCTTCCCAAATCAGATGCAGGTCTTTTGAGAACATCTGAATTTGTTTTGTAGTAGCCTATAATGTTGTGCAGTACAGTGTGGCGTTAAATATAATTTCTTGTAGTGAGTAGAGCAGTATCTGTGAGGTCTTTATGCACAGGCTACGCAACGGCCAACCCCTATGATGATACTGCAGCGCTGAAGCCACATTGATACCCCACCTTCTCTGGGTGTTAAAGCCGGGGTTGGCAACAATGCTACCTTTATTTGCACATCTGGAATTGAATGTTCTCTTCAGAAAAATAACTCACAACAAATCACAAGTTTGAGTAGGGTGTGCTAAAGTCTTCGGCGGGTAGTGTGCAAAGTCATCCAAGTACCCCTGACTGCAGTGTTCAGATTGGGGCAAGGCTTAATGTGGGAGTCGCAACATAACATGTCTGTTGTTACAACACTGCTGGTGCCAGCACAATCTTGTTTTTATTTAATGGGTGCTATGCATAATGTTTGTATTCAGTGTGTGGCTGTCAAACCTCAGATTGACAAAACGATTGGCATCCGATGCATCCCCAAGTTTGCACATTTTTAGACTGGAGCCATTCTAAGATTGTAAAGGGAGCCATCTGGATTGAGAGATCCATACGGCTCCACCAGCGATGAATCTTTAGACAGCATCACCAACTTTGGGGATATTCTGTGCAGTTCTAGCTAGTTCATACATGTTTAATGCTCTAAACAAGATGGTTCTGAGGAATAGACAAACCAGACAATCTTACACTGGAGCAAGCAATTAATCATGCTTTCCACAGTTGAAAAAAGCACTCCCTGTCTTGTTTTTGCCATACATAGTAGTTGGCTTTCATGCCAAATGTTTTGATTTTAATCTCCTCAGAACCGCAAATACCCCTATTGCCAGGTCGCAGTTGTAAATAAGAACTTGTTCTTAACTTGCCCACCTGGTTAAATGAAGGTAAACTATTGATTGTACTGTAGAGAGAGTTGTCCTTCAGCAGGTTTTCCCCATCTGTCCAGTGCCTTGGTGGTCCTAAATGTCTTTCATTTCACAAAGATCAGGCCCACTGTGCTCATAGGAACTTTAAATGTTATAGCCTGTCCTCGATCTATGCCTTGACACAATTCTGTCTTGGATGTCTATTGAGATTTCCTTTGATTTGAATGCCTTGCTATATATCCAGGTGCATGCCTTTCAAAATCATGTCCAATCAATTGAATTTGTCTCAGGCAGGCACCAATCAAGTTTGAGACATCTAGACGGCTGATCAAAGGGAACAGAACACAGAAGTTAAACCTCATCCCACCCGAAACCATTACTCTACCACTTATTGAAACCATAACCTTGACCTTACTAAGCATACACTTTGTTTTTGATTGTTGATGGTATGGATATCTGTAGAGCACGCTCAGACTAATCAGATTATTTTATTGGACCAGTTTACACTGGTTGCTTGGTAATCTTGACAGCTCCGTCCGTTTCCATGTAATGCAACAACCGGGGTGAGAGGTCACCGTAATTATGGTCTATGCAAAACATGTGCGGCCTTTAGCTTTTCTGATTTTGTGACCTTGGTCTACTCGTGTCCACAGACAGTCCTGATATTGCAATCTGCCATTGATGGAGCGCAGCTTGCAAGGATGACACCCCGACCGGCTCATTGGTAAGAGTGACTTGACAATCACATATTCCCTTGAAAATATGGTTCTAATAGTTTCATTAAATGAATCATATTTCATTCATATCGTTACTGCACCAGGCCAGTTGACTGGGAACACATAGTGAATACTCACTTGGTGGCCATGACACTTCCCCTACTCTTACGATCCGGGCCATGGACTCTTTACTGACCACAGAGTCTGTCACACTATGCTGAGAATCATCCCCATCATTCCCCTGAGGCATTGGGATGTTTCTATTAAGACCAGAGGATCGCCCCCTACCCTGTTTGGCTTTTTAGAGTCAAACCGATAGTAGAAACCAGGGTTCAATGAATGCAGCAACTACCTCTATGCAAAAGTAACTAACTATGTGCAAAAGTTCAATTGGGCATATATTCAGTTCTGCTAATTAGAATAGTGGATACAAGGTCAACCTCTAACATGCAAAACCTCTCTACACCATAATGTATATAAAACAAGGGTAACTTTTCATGTTTTTTTTTTTTTTTTTAATGAATACCAAATGTCTAGCTTTATAACAAATGCTAAATGTATCCACTGTGTGACTGTTGATGTCATCCTTACCTGTATGCTATCCAGTTGTGGCTGTCAAGCAATAACAACCATTTGCCTTGATTCTAGTGTTTTGAACGGTAATTAGCTTAAATGTGGTTTTAATGTGACCAAACACATGGCCCAGCGCAGAGCTAAACTCTGGCCCCATGACATCAACAGAGACAGCTGGAGGATGACCCATGCACCTCTGCCTAGCGATCTGTGGGGGGGATTCTTTTTGTGGTCCGTCTCCCTTCTTCCCTTTGTCCTTCCTGACTCCAAAACCCTATTATATACAAGTCTGACTAGTGTATACACATACCCTGCAAGCAAAAGCTGACACATGACAAATCAAAGCCCTAATAAACAGCTCAGACTGAGCAATTTTCCCCAAAGGATAAAAATAAACAAATTCTACAGACAACTGGGTGGCCCCGCAGCGTGGTGTGAGGGCTGGGAGGTTTCCTATGAGCCCGGCCCCAGCCCCCGTCTCGCTGGGTGGGATCCCCCCTCCACCAGAGCTCCCCCAGCCAGGAGTCAGTCTGCCCATTCTCACAGACAGGCGCTATGCAAAACACTTTTCAGTGGCCTCGTATTCCGCGCATTTCGGCGTTTCTTTGAACTCGACACGTCACTGACGTTTAACACAAACACCCTTTTCCCCCCCCCGTTATTCTTTCCTTGTCTGTAAACGCGTTTTTTTTTTTTTAAAGCTTGTCTTCCCGAGGGGCTGGAAAACAATTTGTTGCTCGGAACGTGTAACCACATTTAAGCCGTTCACATTTCCAGGGCTTGTTATTGACATCCCATCTAGAGTTGTTAAATCATTATTTTGGAATGTTTCAAGGCTTTTCTTTGCACATTTTCATCTGCATGTCATTTGGCACTTTTGGCCCCAATTCCTTTTTGTGCTCTACATCAGAGATACAAGGAACAACTCACCGACAGTGTCTGATCTCAGTAGTGATGTTCAGTGTTCTGTGTTGTCTAAAGATACAGCATTATTCAGTGGATTTGCAAACAGCCTGTAGTATAACTACTTCACAGTCACGGGACTGGCAGTTATAATACATCAAGCAGGTCCCTGTCATTTTAAAACCGTTATAACACTAATTCAACCTCATCTCGATTTTTCACAACACTGTTCATTTCTGCTTTCAAATTGATCAGTGCTTTTCCTAATCCCCTTGTGTCTTCTCAAATCCTGATATTCCGGAATATTTGTCTGTGCTTCTGGAAGCTCTCGAGAATTGAATGTGCTGCTATGTTTCATGTGCGACTGGATCAGACTGGATGAGATCTATTCTCAATAGCACTCCACTCCCTTAAGTATGCCCTGGTCAAAAGCAGTGCCCCACAAAGGGGATATTGAGGCCATTTGGGATGTACATTTAAACTCTTTGGATTCCATCTGTCGACATTAATATTTGTTCTGAGCAAAGACAATTGGCGGTGGTCGCTGCTCTGTTCCCATCACCTCTGCAGACTACATAAACAAGCGAAACCACACAGCACGTCGGTCCATCCGAGGAGAGCCGGAATACACTGTTTTTCTTTTCTTCCTGCCCTCCACCCCATCTTCCCGCTGTTCCCTTATCTTCTCCCAAGACCGCTGTGTTTGTCTCTATGGTGTTTGTTATCGGAGCAAGAGAGACAGTATTTGTCTATCACCATTAGGCCTATCCGTCTGTAGCGCTAAATACACCAAGCTGATCCTTTAATGGATCCAGATATGGCTACACCAGCTAACCGGGAGACTGAATGCATAGTTTAAATTCCTATATGTGTTTGTTGTTTTGAGCTACTTTTACATGTTTACAATGCAAAGCCCAATTTTATTTAGTTGATTCATACAAGATTTGTCCTTTTAATAGCTGTGGTTAAAAAAAAATATTATATCTGAACTCTGTTCTCTTATTTCAATTTCTTGGCTGGGTACCTGTTTTTTTGTTGGGTTTATAATGAGTTTATAATGCATTCTACCATTGTACCAGCAGAGGTCAGTCTAACTGCAACTAGCGAAGAAATAAAGGTGCTGCTTTGAAATAATACGCTGAATACTAATAAAACTATTAACTCTAATACTCACACTATTTAGGCTAAGCTGAATTGTATATTTTTGCCTAAAGATTTTTATATTTTAACGCATAGATGAACCTTCATTTATACACCCTGACAAATAAATCACCAAAGCGCAGAGTGGTTATATTACAAACACCAACATCTGTCCACATTTGTTTAACACCAGCCCATGTAAGAGTAGGTTTGCCCAGCTGGCTGTGTTTGTTGGTTTATTTTCTATTTAAGTCAATGGCCAGCTTGGAACACAGGTGCAACACTTACTATTTCCTTGACCTGTCACTAAAGCAAGGACTGATGGTAACCTCTTACACATTGTTGACTTCCACTTGTTAATTCATGAGATGTCTTCTCTAGACATAACAAATGATAGAAACACTTCTGCGGGAGATCTGTAATGAAGTGAAATGTGAGGTCCAGTCATCTGCAATGGATTTGGAGTTACATAAGTCTTTTAGGTCGGGTCATTAAAACGCTTAAAATGGTAACCAAAATGTGTCTTGCCCCATTTAAAAGGACATTCCCTACAGGGAATGTTAAATATGGTTAATAGCAAATATATTTGTGCCTTTGTAGACAGGTCTTTGGCCCAGACCTCATGGTCCAATCAGTGAGGCCCATGGGAATCTTGGTTAGGGTTGGATGGGCTGGAACAGGGATTGGGGCAAGTTTTGACTGAGGTTCAAGTGAACTTTGGCTAGTTTGGGGTTTGCCTAGTTTGGGCTGATATTCGTTTAGGCTAGAGATTTGAATGCTGAACAGCCGGAACAGCTCAACACACTCAAAAACACACTCCTAAACCTTTGCCCTAATAGTGATGATTGGCATATAAATGCTGTTTTTTTTTTTTAAAGCAATTTCATTGTTAGTAGATAAATAAAATAAAGTATTTTGGTACGTCTGTCACCTCATATTTTCCCCCAAGACATTTAGTGTACTTTAATCATAGATAATTTCAGGCTGGGAATCTGTAAAACCACTTTGTGAAAAGGGTTTGATGTAAAAAGGCATTTATAAAATACATTTGATTGAATTAAACCGGAAAAATCAGTCCCCAAAAGGGAAGATTTGATTTCTGGCTGAATAAGTTTACCAAAAAACATGAAATTGGCCATAGTGTAAGAACTGGTTACATATATGTTAAGGCATTACCAGTTAGGGCTAGGCATTTGTGTTCAATTTAGCCATAGGTTAGTTTTAAGGTTAGGTTTTTAATGTTAAGGTTAGAGTTAATGTTGGGTTTATTAGGAAAGATAAATAAAACTTAAAATAATTAGATGTTAGTTTTGAAAACCTCTGCCATGCTGTACCAAATAGGAGATGTTTTTAATTGCTTCCCAACTAGAATTATTTTTTTCATTCTATTTACAGTACATAGCTGGAAGGACACTCAGAACCATACTTCCTATTTCACTGCTCACTTCACTCCAAAACATATTGCCCATAGACTACTTTCAGAAGCTGCAGAGAGATGGAAAAGTATGCCACGTGACCTGTCATGTGACCAAGATATTAAAACTATGAAAAACAGTGGAATCAAGTAGTATCCACAAAAGTGTTAAACAAGCCAATACATTTCATATTACAGATTCTTCAAAGTAGCTAACAGTTGCCTACCAGAGGCATTTTTGCTCACTCTTTGTAATCTCAACCAGCTCCTGGAATGCATTTAAATTAACAAGTGTACTTTTTTTAACAGTTAGTTTGTGGATGTTAATCCATTTTCATACATTTGTTGTTTTTAATACATACTTTGTTGTGGCAAGGTAGGTTTGGTATACTGAAGGCTGTCATTATGTCTGTTCTGTAGAAGTCCATATTATGGTAAGAACAGCTCAAATAAGCAAAGACAGTCCATCATTACTTTATTACAGATGGTCAGTCAAAGTGCAGTCACAAAAACTACCAAGTACTATTATAAAACTGTCTCTCCACCACAGGAACGGAAGACCCATAGTGACCTTAACTGCAGAGGATTTTTGGTTCCAACCGCCTTTCTGAGACACAGCGGGTAAATGGATGATCTCTGCATATGTGGTTCCCACCGATGAAGCATAGAGGAGAGGTATGATGGTGTGGGGGTACTTTGCTAGTAACACTGTCTGTGATTTATAAAAAAATAAAGGGCTACTCAATCAGCATTTCTACCCCAAGCCTTCTACTGCAATATGCCATCCAATCTGGTTTGCAATGAGTGGGACTACAATTGTTTTCGTAACAAGACTTTCAGGCTGTGTAAGGGCTGTTTGACCAAGAACGAGCGTGATGGAGTTAAAACTCAAAGTGAAGGAAATGCAGCAAACAAGTGCTCAACATAAGTGGGAACTCCTTTCCAAAATCATTCGAAAAGCATTCCATGTGAATTTCTCAGGAAACTGGTTGAGAGAATTCCTAGGTTATGCAAAGCCGTTACCAAGGTAAAGGATAGCTACTCTGAAATATCTAAATTGATCTAAATGATTCCATGTGTTATTTCATAGTGTTTATGTCTTCACTATTTGTATTATTATATAACAATATGGAAAATAGTAAAACAATTAAGAAATATCCTTGAATGAATAGGTGTGTCTAAACATTTCACTAGTATTGTGTCTCTGACACAAATCTGGCCACAATTCTCCTTCATCAAAGTCAAACTACTGTATAAAAAACAACAACACATAGGAGAGTTTATTCTGCACATACGCGTGGTGAGCCTTATGGAGTACCTCTGGCACAGGAAGAGCGGTTGCTAAGCATGCGTCAGTGGTGACAGTCAGTACTGGACTGAGTATTTCACTTAGAAGTACTGTAGGTCCCCCATGTGAACAGACTTTCCTCAGATGCCTTTCCTAACGCAGCTGTTATGTTTGACCAGAGTTTCTCTCGTTCCTGCGTGTGGTTAGTAGTCCATAGGGCCACTCTGTCTTTCACAATTTCCCTATTGGCGTTCAGTCTCACTGCAGTACTGTAACCTGTGGACTCAAGTTTAGTGCAGCGAGGAGCCAGGCCACTGGACAAAGCCCTGGGATGCATCCTAGATGGGACCCTAGGCCAACCAAGATTTTGGTCAAAAGTAGTGCACTACATACAGATTAGGGTGCCATTGTTTTATGCATGTCTTTAAGGTTGTTCGCTGTAGAAATCACTGGTTAAGGTGAGCACATGTATGAGGCAGACACAGTTCCGTGTAATAACGTATCCTATTTTATTCTCTAGGGATTTAGAACAGAGAAACGGAGGTATGCAAGTCTGGAGAGAAACAAAAAGAACAGCATTGTTTGGGAACATACCAGCTTCATGGGTTTCAAGCAGCTTTTTTATGGACCAAGCTGAGAGGTTCTGCATAGAACCCAGGGGGGCACGCGGACGAGCCCCCACAGCTCCACGCCGTGTTGAGCCAGCCACATTAAATATCTGCCTGTCGGCACTATGCCTTCCTCAGCTTTTACTGACAGGTTTAATTACAACGCTTGGTTCTCTCACGGGTTACGATTGCTCTACAGTGACATGGCACCTCCTACGTTCCCCTTTAGAATGCAGAACCTGGTTCTCTCCTAGTCTCGTTAGGATGCAGTGGGTAATATGTGAAGGAGCAGCCAGCATGGATTCCCTGGTCTTTAGTCCCCAACAAGAGCCCCACTATGGAAACACAACGTGACCAATACCGATGTGTCTCGCATTCAAATTGTTATTGTTCCAACCAAACAAACCACTTCTAAACACTGGAGTTGCATTACGAGCTCAGATTTAGGCCCTTCTGTAAACATGGCAGGCCAGAATGAATCAATTAAAATGGCATTATGTTGGTTCCTGTTTATTTAAAACATGTTTACACTGCAGGGGCCCGCCTGGAAATTCATATTGTTCCTCCAGTCAGAGAATGTATAAATTGCAAACACATTTCTTGGTTTGACGTGCATTTTGTAAATATTGATCTCTTCGCGTGATGGAGTGTGGTGAGACGGCTGATTTGAAGAAACAAAATGGAGGGAGGTACATTGAGTTGGAGGAATAATCTGTCGATGGGCGCCTGCAAAAACATGCTCATTTGATTTACACATGCTAGATGTAGACTAAAGTTATCTGAATTTGATTGCCTGTGAAACCAATGGGATATACTGATTCTAACTATGGTAATGTACGTCACATACATCCGTTTAACATGCTTCACTTTTGTAGTATCCCTAAAAAAAAAAACTGATGGAATACGATTTGAAAGTGTTTTCAACTTGTCAGAATGTTTCGATCTTCATTGGTCTTTCTATTCATCCACTTTTTCCTGTGTCACTGTGAATGTGCAAACACAGAACAGCCCCCTCACAGACAGTCAAACAAACATTCCAGTGCACACATGCATTCACACACACACACACACACACTTCTTACTAATCAGCCCTATTGAATTCTAACAACAATGGGCGCTCTTCCTCCGGCCACCCAAGAAGCACAGCAGATCATGTGTTAGCTCTTTGCTTCTCAGTCAGTTTTCTGTCCTCTGCCAATTCTTTACAGAGACGGGTTGGTCCTGATTTCTGCCTACACGATCTAGTTATCCGTTGTTAAAGATGTCAGCTGTTATCTCACCCACATATAGCTGGCCATTTAAAAGGGATAAGGTCTTTCAGTTAGTGCCAGCTGCTGTCTATAGCTTCCTAAGCTAGCTACGCTGAAACTCCACACACCTCCACCAACACACGCACGTCTCTCCCCCACACTATCCTTCCCTTCCACCCCCTTTACAAACTTCAACACTAAGATGTCTTGATAAAGTTCATAGAAGCAGGTGAGATAAAGAAAGAGAACAGTTCACAGAAGAGAACTCCCCCATTTTGCCCAGTGCCACTCACTATGATTCTTGGCTTCGGTGCCCATGCAGTCAGAGCTATGCCAGGCAAGGAACAAGCATGAATGAGCAGTACCATATCAACTCCCACCATCAGCCTGCTGCCTTCTGTTACAGCATACGTCACGGAGGTCTACAGGAAAAGCCACTTAAAGCTACCAAGCAAAACTCTCGAGTCCAGTGAAACACGTTGCGAAGACCTCCGGTATTGCCCGTCACCCCCCAACCAATGTCATCGGGGAAACGTGGGGGGGACTAGGTTTTGTCTCATCGTTTGTTCTGAACGAAGTTGATGGTTTTCGACGACTGTGTTTAAAACTGTGGTCCGATTTAAAGGTGTGACGTTGTGCCCGTAGTAATATATAACTTTCGTCGTCATTGTTTTACAGTTTAAATATTCACGTGGGAAATTCCGGGTTCTTGCATCAACCGGATAAACAATATTTGCGAGGGTAAGAGAAGAGTGTGAATCCTGTGTTGAAGACCGACAAAGAGCCCACAGATGCTAACAGCAGCCTGGATACTATTTTGAGGAAACGTGTAAACTCCGGTTTGAGGTAAACCAGGCGGCGCTGAGAGCACTGCGCGCTGCAGCGTGTGAACAACACTAAACCATGGTCGCGAGAAACATCTCTCGCTATATCTTGTCCCCAAGCACTTCTTTTGTGGATCCCCAAACTGAGACAAATGTTAATTCAGAGTGGGGAAAAAAATACTGGAAGTAAATAGCTCTCGTAACCATGTTAGAATGCAATATAGAAATTAAAATGTCCATATAGGTAGCCTGTAAGAAACGGTGGTCTTAAATGGTTCAGTGCAGTGTTGATAAACTCAGTTGGGTTAACATGATTCTGAGCTTTTCACACACCTATGAAATCCATTACATGATTAGTGTTGCAGCATGTTCAAGAACCATCCACTGCACATTTACTTCAGAAGCTTTCCCTTCAGCCACCTTCCCTTTGCTCTAGGGGCATTTCACTGACTTCAAAAGAGCTAGACATATCAGATTCAGACAAGCCCAAGGTAGCTGACAAATGAGATGTTGTTGTGGGAAGCACAGGAATTTACAGCATACAGCTTTCATCTACACAGGTGGGCCTGTAGTACTGAGCCAGTGGTGTTGGAGTCATAACATAGGGCAGGAAGTCAGACTCTAGTACAACTAACTGAACATGGTTCTCTTTCCCTTCCAAACAATATCTAGGTGGGGAGTTTTGTCTATGATGTAGACACAATCTTAAATATGTGTTGTTTTACAAGCATCTCATTGTACCCTGGAGAATTTGTCGAGGTCAGCTGGGCTATTGAAGCAGGCGTTTTATTTACCCAGCCAGATCTGTCACCAACCACTTGTACAATGACCTAGGGGCTAATCTCTACCAACCTCCAATGCAGTACTTATGGTGTAGCTCAATTTCCAATGGTAAAGGGAAATCAGACTGGTCTTGGGTACAGTATAAAAACATACAACTATTATTAAAGGTTTGGACTAAACAGAACAACACATTGAGAAAAGACACAGATTTCTTACCATTTCAATTTATTTTGTTAGTTAAATTTCTATAGAAGGTGAGGGAAAATAATGGTCACACAAGGTGTTCTTGAGCATAGTTTTCGGAAGTCACAGTGTTTTAGACATCGACAGAAAGAGTAACACTTTACATCATTACATGAAGAAGGAAAGGCAAGGAAATGTAACATGGCGGACAGTGTCTGCCACACCTCTCCTTCATTTTCCAAGTGCACCCTTCTCCAAAAAACAAACATGTAGGTTCTTTCTGAACCCCTCTACTCATTGTGGACTCCTCCCTCCCACACTGGCAACCCCCTCCTCTCCCACCCCTCCCAAAAATAAAAACAAACAAACAAAAACAAAACTCTGCAACAATAGATATAATTATATATAATATATATTTACTCTTTGAAAATAGAACTTCAGTCTAGCGACTAACATCTGTACAAACTACAAAAATAAAAATTTAATATAAATAATTTATATGGCATGACATACATTTGAAATAAAACTATAACCCTATGCAGAACACCCCCTCCCCACCCCCGTCCTAGAGATCCTATAACTTAGATACTTGTGTGTTTCTGTATTGAAGCAGTGAATCAAAGTTCTCTTCTTCTTTTTTGTTTACTTCCAGAATGCACAGTAGCTACGTTTTCTTTCATAAGGCTTTTCTACAAAAGAAACCCAGGCTGCCGCTTAGACTATTACATTTCCCTGCATTTAAATTGGCAGTGATGTGACCAGTACTGAACGACTGTCCATACTAAAAACGATAGAAATGACATGAAAACAGAATCACTGAAATCTTGGCTTGCCTACAGAGACAACAGAGAAAAGCAGATAGAAGAGCATGTTACTGCACTTGACACAGATATTCTCCATAAAACTGGCTCTCGGAGTAGGTGTCCGAATGCACTACCTAGTCAAACGTTGCACAGGGTTGAAATCCTCTCTACCACAACCCTTAAGCCACGACAAATGTAACAGAAAAAACAGTCCTCCCTTTGCATTTGATTTCAATTCCCTTTCTAAATGAAACTGGGAAAACACCAAGCATTTGTCGAAGATTAACCTTCGAGTACCCAACCAAGGATGACAAGATTGACCTCACCCAATGTAGAGCGTAGACACACTCAGGGTAGAAACGAAAGCCTTGTCACAGCTCCTTCAAGTAATAAAATGTACAACAACCAGAGAAAAAACACAATGAATGATGCTCCAACCCAAAGGGACATCGGGCCAAGTTGCTGACTGCACACGGGAACACAGAACATGTCAGCGCCGCAGGTTGTTGATGCGGACCAATACAGTACAAGGTAATACGTTAACATCCTGTCTAAACACATGCATTGTTCTTGAACAACAGCCTGTGAGTAATGGAAGAAAACAACAGGGTGGGTTGTATAATTGTAAATGCAGACTTTAACAGACCAGGGGATTCTAAACACTCAACTGTAAACAAAAAAGAAAAAGCCCTAAAATAAACAGGGCAGATATCATATTTACATCCAACTTAAAATACATATTCTGTGCTTATGAATTTCAAGAGGGAAGGCATTGTGAAGGCACAAAGGTTGTCACTGTTATAAGAAAACCATTTACTGAG